>CM051272.1:50543091-50813091 GCA_027921565.1 Artemia sinica
CCATCAGATAAAATCTACAAGAGCTATAGAGAAATTCTCATAATATAGAGTAGTGATGGTAGCACAATTATATGAGAAGCTCACATTCATCTGCATCATGGTTGCAACGACAGCTGAAACCTAGTAAGCAACGGACCATGATCCACAGCACCCAACAATTTAAAACCCTGGTTAATAAAAATTCTGGTCATTTGTATTTGTCATTTGTAGAATTGTCATTTGTAGCTTTTTCAGAAAAGGTGACCATTATTTCGATCACTAGTAATTATAGAATTTTGCTGCAAAACAAATTTGTGGAAATTTCAAAAAATAAACTAAACCGCCGTCGAAAACGGCATAAGATTGAAATGAAAAGTACACCATTGGATTCGCCACTGTCGAAAATATATATAACTGTTAAAAAGTAGTTTATGCCTGGAAAATGTGAGCGACTATTTTAAAGAACTGAGCATGGTTCTAGTCCTTCATCCTTTTGCTATCTTGTCTTCAGTTTTCATTCTTGTGAGAACTGTTAACGATATTCATAGAAATGGTTGTTATGACTTTCAATAGTGGTCTAGCTGAAGTACCAACCAAGCTTAATATTTTATAGCCGTTTTGAAGAACGTTCGTCATATTCATCACTACAAAAATGTAGATCGTGACATAAGATTTCTGCAAAATAATTTAAACCACACGGACCTTTACACCCATTTTTATGATCTGGTAAGGATGGATCCCATTCTCTTCAACGCATCTTTGGGCTTGAAACAAAAGAGAATGGGAAACATAATAGATGGAATATTCAACGATTAAACATAGGAAGAGCAAAATTGAAAACTATTAGCGCCAATTATATTGCAGTGTCTAGCGACGTCTCCAAAAACGTAGAAAGGTACAAAGAAAACTAGATATTTGAAGGATTAATCTGAAATACAACAAGCTCAAAGCTGAGATTTCTCTTTGAGCGCTAATTAATCAAAATATCTTATTTTCACGAATACTTTTATGTAAAAATCAAGTCTGTACAAAGTAAGCCTAAGTTAACTTTAGGTAGGCTAGTTCATTTTAAGCTTGTAGGGCTACTAGACAGAATTCTTCTTTCTTTACCTTAGCCTGCATTTTGAAGTACATGAATAGACAGGAATGTAGGAGTTCTGGTTCCAACAGAATCACAAAACACTGGATGGCGTTGGTGATTTTTATTTTGGACAATAGCACCGCTTTCCATCCTCATAAGTTTCACATAAATGCAGGTACAACCTTCCCTCTTGCATTATTTTCTTTTTGCCCCTTTGGAGGTGAAGCGTTTGCAATCATAAACACTTTCCACCGAAATGGAGATTACGACGCTCGATTCTGGTTCAGACCGTGCGTGCTTCTTTGATCATAAATATGATCTAGAAGATTTAGGAGGGATGTCCAGCCCTTTCTTAAATCCGTGCTTGCTATAACCGTTTGACCCACGGAAAATTCTTTTGTTTTTGAGGATCAAGTGCTTCCGATCCTTATCCCTATCACCAATACTCATAAGTACAATCATAAGTGATCTAAAAGGATCACTGAGAGTAGTTGCAGTGATAGTTTAAACCTATTCTTAATTTTAGACATTTATTTTTTGACCTTGTTGTAACCGTTTTGAAGGAGAAATACTCACAATTCTAAATCACTCTCATTAGACACGGAAATTACAACTTTCGATTTGTGCGTAACTCATTCAACCTCCCCAAGCGACTGCACTCGTTAACATGAAACAGAAGGTCTGACTAGATCTCCAACCCAAATTTGATGCTTAGTTTTAGGCCTTTGTTCCTCTACCATAACGCAGCCGCATTGACTGAGAATTTTTCGCAATCCTTTGAGTACCGAAGACGGCAAAATAAAATATTGTTGCTTCCTGGGCAAGAACCACTGTCTTTCCATCATAAATACAAACAACAAGCACAACAATCGGGAATTTTTTCTTAAGAGACTGGAACCTTAACCTTAAACGAATATTTCGACCCTATACCTAAAGGCCGTCCTCAGCAAAACAACAAATGAAAATATAAAAGAAACTCACATTAAAATACGACCATTAAAACTAAAAAATCTTAAAACAGTCCTAACAACCTTACTTCAGGGAAGTTCAACCAGGACATCAGGGAAGTACAGGGAGTCATGGTTGAACTCCATGAAGTAATGACGCTAGGACTGTTTTAAATCTTTGTGAAAAACTTTAAAATGGACAAACTATATGGAAAATGAAGACATTTTAGGAAAGAATATCGAAAAATCGATTAAATTTTTAAAGCTAAGAAACAGCTTTTTTTTTTAGTTCTAGTCACAGGTCACAGCTGGTCTGGTAAGACCAGCTGTAGTAAGTCTAAAATAATTTTAATTTTATGCTGAAAGTTAATGAAATAATAAACAAGGTCGAATATAACAAGAAGCGGAATTTAAATTAAGTAAATGCAGCAATGCAAAATTAATAACCAAATGAAAAACAATAAGTAAATTTATCAAGGCTATTAGGAGCCTGGTGGTTGACGTGCCGGATTCAACTGAACCTGAAAAAAAGATGCTATTTCCTAATTTGTGACAATTGTGAAATATTAGTCATTTTTCTAAACCTTTGGCAACTGTGGGCTGTGGCTTGCTCTTTACTAGGTTCTAGCTATGATTATTATAAATCCTAGAGTTTAAATCCAGAGTAAATATATTATCGGCCATGGCCCGTGTGCAGTAATTTCTTGGCAATTTTTTTAATGTAGTCAAATTAAGTAATCTCAGTTTTTGAAGAAAAAACAACCATGAAATTGCAAGAACGTTCACGGTTCATTGTAGCAGTTGAAGCGCGACAAAACGAAAAAACCATAAAGAAGAGAAAAACGACGATAATGACAGCAAGTAAAAAAAAGCGAAAAGTATACTAAAAACCAGGTTCAGGTTTACTAAAAACCAGCTTCAACTCTCTCCATGGTCCCAAAATGCTAGGGTAGGTTTGAAATATGTTACAAGATTTTGAATACCATAATCGGCCAGATCTTTCCATGAAGGATGTTTCCGTGAGGGAAGGGACATTTTTATGAAGGGGGCGCCAGATTTCCCAGCATTATTTAAAAAACGATCAGATATTAAAAAAAAACAAGTTTTTTCAACTGAATATTTTTAGTTTTAATGGTCGTATTTTAATGTGAGTTTGTTTTATATTTTCATTTGTTGTTTTACTGAGGACGGCCCTTAGATATAGGGTTGAAATATTCGTTTAAGATTAAGGTTCCACTGTCTTAAGAAAAAATTCCCGATTGTTCTACTTGTTGTTTGTGTTTATCAAAACCAGATTTTCCTGTTGGTTGTTTTGAAGTAATGGAGTTTTTAGATTTATACCGTATTCTCGTAACC
This sequence comes from Artemia sinica, assembly GCA_027921565.1. NCBI lineage: Eukaryota > Metazoa > Arthropoda > Branchiopoda > Anostraca > Artemiidae > Artemia > Artemia sinica. The sequence goes on from CM051272.1 coordinate 50,546,455, forward strand.
ATTGTCAGATTGAACCGAAAAAATAAGAAAGCAAAACTGATTAGTTAAATTTGAAAAGCTGTTCGGCCGTAAAAAGTCGAATAATATTAAACAGTTGATTCCCGAAGACAACTACACCTTAAAAGGAAATTCACGCTTTCTTAAGCTGTTTAGTAACATACATTTTCAGCTTATCTACTGATTTTTTAACCAAGCTACTTTTTTTAAATATAGCACCAGCTAATACCTAAAACTGAATAAGAAGGTATTTTGGTACTTTTCATTAAAACTGAATTCCCGATTTTTATTAATTTTTAAAAATATATATGAATGTCAGATGTCAGCCAATTCAAAAACTCAGATTCTATTTGCATCGTCCTTTGTACTTCAATTCAACTTCGTAAGAAAACGGATAATATGACTTTATGATGAACTTCCATTTAACGCATTTACTCAATGTGAGTCTTTGCACCAGTACATATATAAATCTGTAGAAGCATAGAAAAGATCTTTATGATCAAGTCAAGGTAACAAGCAAATCAATATTCCAATATGTTTGAAGAAATCCCTTGAGATCCTTATAACAGTTTCTCAAGGATCCTATTTCAGACTTCAGCAGATTTTCCGGGGTGTAAGTAAAATTGTCAATATCTGAAATCAATATATTTCCATCAGAGCTAGAATGAATTTAACATCACATTAATTTGAAAATGTTATTTTTAGTGTCATACATGTGTTTCAAGATATGATGAAGGGTTATGGGTTAGTTTGGATTATAATATATTCAAAGCATTTAAAGCTATTAAATTGAATTTAGTTAAATATTTGGTAAAGGTAACCTAATATAGAGATAAAAATATTTTTGCTTTAAGATATCTGTATAATCAAGAAACGAACCCCGTAATGCTTTGTTTTTCTTTGAAACTCTCCTTATAACAATTAGCAACTTTACAAAGAAGAAGACTTGACTCAACCAAAACGCGTCTCATGTGCGGTAATTCAGAAGTTATTATAAGAAAATTCTCTGTGATAGTCAGTTTAAACTTAATGAGTTTTATTTAAATAATTTGTAGTACCGTGATCGGTACCGATATCCAAGAAGCAGTCACGCTTGCGCAGGACCGTTCGGAATGGAAGCGATGTCATATCGCTCTCTACGCTGGACCACTAGCAGGAGCTTTAAGTCAACTCAATACTGTCTTTCAATTATAATTGAAATTCAACAATAATGGATAAAAATTTTTAAGACAGCGAAAATTAAAAATAAAAACCCTTTTAATACAAAAATTAATAGTCATAGTTAAAATATTTCGACTTCACATCCGGAAGCCTATGTCAACAGAAAAAAAAATATATTATAAAAAAAACTACCTTAAATAAAAATGAAAAAAAAGCGTAAATGCTATACAAAAAACAAAAGAAACTTAAAATTTTATGAATTTTACATATGTGGAATTCAATTCAGTTTCAGTTACTATTAACAAAAGTCGCTTTATAATTACCGTTCATCATCATGAGCGGTTTGATTTTTTCATGCTTTTGAATATCAAGTTTTGATGTTTTATTAGCTTAAATGCCGGAAAAAAGGTAACTTGTGAGCAAAGATCGGCAAATTCGACATGTGACTGCTTAATCCTAGAATTTACCGAAGTGAGCCGGTGAAAGTTCGGAACGTGCTGTTGAGTGTTATTACTTTTGTCTTTTACCAAACTGTTTAGTAGAAACCCATTCACAATGATATTACTACTAACATAGATATTTAGCTAACGATAATTTGAGTCAATCAAAATTTTTCATAGAATTTTTCAGCCAATCAGAAATCTATGAAAAAAATAATCTGCCCAAATTAGAGCGATTCAAATCACGAAATTAGTACAGTCTCACTGTAAACGGGCCTTAAGTGCTACTATTTAGTCAGTTGCTGGTTAAAATCCTTAATAACGAAACAAAGGAACGCGAGCGAGGGATAATTACACCCAGTAAAAAAAATAGGAAATCTTGGTCCGATATTATAAGGGGTCATTGGGATACCTGAGGGTACAAAAAAGGACCTTTGGATTCAGTCATATCCGGTGTTTTACTGAGAAAGGATATTTGATATTATATTTTTCGTTCGGTTGAGTCATCTGTTAGGTTTTCACGTTACTCCGTTCTAGAAAACAAGGGAGAGAAAAGAGAGGGAGAGAGAGAGGCACCAAAGCTCGAAGCTGTTCTTCTTATCTTGACGTTGAGAGAGCAAAGAGAAAAAATTCATTTTTATAGCTTACCAGTTGGACTGGGTGGGGAAGATAGCTCTTTAAAAAAAAAAAAATACACTTGCTTCATTACTCAAACTTTCAGGTTGATCCAGGGAAAAGTGTCAATTTTTTTTTCAAGCGCAGTAATGGAGGGATCCTCCTCTTTCTGGAGGTGTCTGACTTCAAAATACGTAACATTTCCACCTTGTTGCTTAAAAATTTATTTACAACTTCAAATTTTCATGCGTGCGTGTTTCAGTCGATTTGATACTTTCTCTGAAGCTAGATAACCTTATTTATGGCTATGGTGTGTCATGTAAAGTTGCTCATATTTAGCAATGCAACATGAAAAATTAGACATAAAAATCTAAAAACACAAAACCCACTTTAAAAACTAAATATTCTCTTAGGACTTGGAAAATCTCTAAGCGGTAGAAAAAAAAACACTAATTAATAACGTTAAAAATAATTTGTCACCGGCTACGGATATCGATACCTTTTAGTATAAAATTCAAATTCTCTCTCAAAAAAAAAAAAAAAAGTTAGCTCAGTTGTCAGTAATGTATTAATTTTTCAGGATCCTATAAAACTTAGGAAAATATTTTGAGTCACTGTATTTGAGCTAACTTTACAGAAATTTATTACTGAAAGCTGAAAAGCAATATTTTTATTGTTTTAAGGTTCAACTAGACAAATACATTAAAGTGATTACTGCTATTCACGAGAATAACACTGCGGTGTGTAAGGAAGGAAATGAGGTTAGTAGCTGGTTTCGTATTGAATCAGGAGTTAAGCAGGGCTGTGTTCTATCCTCATTTATATAGGTCATTTTGATGGACTTTGTCTTATGGAGCACAGGAAAGGCAAGGAGAACATAGAATTAAATGGGGAAGTAAAACTTTCCTGGAGTCAAATTATGCTGATGATTTAAGCAATATGAAAGTGTGAGCAAAGTGAATGAACTTTTTGAGGTTTTGCGAGTTCAGGGTGCAATTATAGGTTTGAAAATTAATGTTAAGAAGACTAATACGCAAAGGCTAGAAATAAGTGAAGATGAAAAGGTGACGCTGGGTAACCAAAAGACCCATCAAGTGGACAGCTTCACTTACCTTGGTAGTATTATTAGTAAAGATGGTGGGTGCAGTGAGGACATTAAAAGTAGAATAGCCAAGGCCCAGGGTGTGTTTTTTCACATTTGAAAGGTTTGGAACAATAGGAATATAATTTTTGTGAACCAAGATTAGAATATTGGAAGCTACAGTGGTGACAGAGGTCAAATATGGTTCTGAAGTACGGGCGCTTCGAAAAACAAAGGAAGATTTTCTAGATATTTTCCAGAGAAATTGCCTACGGATTGCTTTCCGTACCAACTGACTGACCGTATTTCAGGAAAAGTGTGGTTCAATCCCACTTTTTAGGCTATAACGATAGAAAGGTTGAGATGGCTAGGGCACGTTCTGCTGATAAACGATGACAAAATGCCAAAGATCATCCTTTTTCCGCCAACCATCTAGGGTAAACGGAAAGCAAGTTGTCCAAGGTTGGGATGGAAGGAAGTCGTAGGAAAAGATTCAAGGGAAATGGGAAGTCCCTGGGAGGGTGCAAAGAGGGAGGCTTTGAATAGATTGGGATGAAGGAGGATCGTGCGAAGCTGTGTTGGCCTCAGACGGTTTGGTGCAGCGGTGAGTTGTTAGTGGTAGTAATTAAGGTTCAACTTTCCTCTTTATTTCCATCAGAAAACTTCATCGTCTCAAGATTAATTTTTGTTTGTTTTTACTTTTCTCAAATGTATAATATAAACCATACAAAAAGATCTTTGCCTGGCTTAGGCGATGCAATTAAAAAATTCAACATGGTTTTTTGTTAAAATAGGGTATTAAATATACGTTTTACTTAGTGCCTTTCTAGCACTCTAGCTTCTCTAGCACCTTCTCGGTAACTTCGTCGCATAGATCAGTTCCGAGGTTTATTTTATCACTGGGATATTTAAGAAGTTGCAGATAAAGTTTCAATTACTTATAAAGTATCGACCTTCAGTAACATTATATTTTACTTATCCGACATGTAAAGTTTACTCACTTACTATATACTATCACTATCAGGAAAATTTGAGCAAGAAGTACCGCTTGTATTTATGTTTGAACTCCTGAATTCCTGAGCAGATTTTCATGAAAGCATGTACTCTAGTTCTTCCAAAACAAGGCCTAATTTTTCTTCTTCAGGGCTATGAGATAACATCCTATATATATATATATATATATATATATATATATATATATATATATATATATATATATATATATATATATATATATATATATATATATATATAATATATATATATATATATATATATATATATATATATATATATATATATATATATATATATATAATATATATATATATATATATATATATATAGATATATATATATATATATATATATATATATATATATATATATATATATATATATAATATATATATATATATATATATATATATATATATATATATATATATATATATTATATATATATATATATATATATATATATATATATATATATATATATATATATATATATATATATATATATATATATATATATATATATTATATATATATATATATATATATATATATATATATATATATATATATATATATATATATATATTATATATATATATATATATATATATATATATATATATATATATATATATATATATATTATATATATATATATATATATAATATATATATATATATATATATATATATATATATATATATATATATATATTATATATATATATATATATATATATATATATATATATATATATATATATATATATATATATATATATTATATATATATATATATATATATATATATATATATATATATATATATATATATATATATATATATATATATATATATATATATATATATATATATATATATATATAATATATATATATATATATATATATATATATTATATATATATATATATATATATATATATATATATATATATATATATATATTATATATATATATATATATATATATATATATATATATATATATATAATATATATATATATATATATATATATATATATATATATATATATATATATATATATATATATATATATATATATATATATATATAATATATATATATATATATAAGGGAAGGGGGGGGGGTAAGGATTTGTGAAAATGGAGAAATCAGGCATAGTTTACAAATCAGCGATGGCGAAAAAAAAAATTCGTTCCCCAAACGTTCTGTCCCTTTCAGACGAAATATACTTAAAAGAGCGCAGTGGTGCCATGTTAACAGAATTTTATGGAATTAAGTCAAATGTTAATTCCTGAAAATTTATGGATGGTTCATTCACCTAGCTGAACTTTTTTTGTTCTTTTTCTTAAAAAGAAACTTGATCGTAAAGCAAATTGTTTCTAATCATTTTTTGGCTATCTTATTATGGACTTTACCATTTTATAACATCGCCCCCCTCCAAGAGTCACTAGTACACATTTGTTAGTGCTAACATAACCGGACCTTGTAAAACTCGAAACGAAAATGTCAGTGAAGTACGGCTTCACTGTCTTGGTAATATATGTAAATATCCATCTTTGATTTCACTATGTTAGTGAAGTGCGACTTAAACGTCTCAGTTATGTATGTACATCAATAATTTTGATTTTAAAATGTTAGTGAAGAAGGGCTTAACCATCTTAAAATTGAGTGTACACAACCAGTTTTGGTTTCCTAATATTAGTGAAGTGCGTGCAACTGCACCATCTCAATAACGTCAGTAAATAGCCAAGTTTGCGACTTCACCATATTTTATTGTAACAGCAAAACCTATATAAATATAAACTACACTTACAAACATACAGATCTTTCATTCAAAAGCAGTGATGGAATCGTTAAAACGTTTAGGAGCTATTCAATAAGAGTAGAGAAAAGAAAAACGCTCGAAAGTAGCCCACCCTCCTCCAAATATGGGCAATTGACATGAAAAATTATGCTCATGGGATTGGTCAATCCTGCTCAGGGATTGAGGGATCTAGGAGAAAAATGACGAAAAGATGGAAAGCAGAGATTCATTATGAACGTTACGTCTGCAGAATCGACCAATTCCATCAAGAAACAAATATATGCACGGTTTATTTCTCAATCACCTCTTGTTTTAAAGAAATAAATTCAATATCCTTATAAACCCTAAATAAATACAAAGATAAAAGAAAATATAGGTAGTATAGACCATCCTCCAGGCAAGGAAATTATGCCTGTAGAATCAGCCTGTCCTGCTTTAGGATATACCCATTTATCATTTTATAAAAAAAAGGAAGAAAAGACAGAAGGAAAGATAGGCAGTATAGTCCACCCTCCCCCCTCAAATGTTGACAACTGGTAAGAAAAGTGTATCTTTAGGAACAAAAAAAATCCTGCTTTAGGGAAACAAAATCGAAATCCTATTATACGAGGGTTTGATATTATTTCAGAAATTAATGCTCATAACACCCTAGATAAGAAGAGAAAAAGAAGAGAAAAGAAGATAAGAAGATAAGAGATAAGAAGAGAAAAAGACAATATGGGTAGTAGAGATCCCCTCCCTTTGCACAATATAAAAAATTCGACAAGAGAGTTGATTCTATGGTATTAAGCAGTTCTGATTTAGCGAAACAAATCCAAATCTAAATCATCTTCAATAGTTTCTAGAAAGATTAAAAAGATCTAATTCTCGAAAAGTAACAAATATTACACAGCATAGCTAATAACTGTTTGGCATTAAAAAGAGAATTATGATTGTCACCCCTCATCGAACAAGACATTTTCAGCTTGAACAAATAGAAAAGCAGTTGGTGTTACAATCGCTGATAGATTTCTATAGCAATAATATTAGAAATAGTAACATTTGAAATAATATTGGTTCATTAATTTAACAAAACCAGTTAAAAGCAAAAGCAAATAATTTTGAAAATTAGTTTAAAATTCCAAGGACAGTATCAATGAAATTACACTTTTTGAACTGGTTAAGTGGAAACTAACACAACCATATGTAATAAAAAAATCAAAAAATTTGGGAATTTAATTTTAACGAAAATGAACCCCATTTGAACTCGTACAGTTCTAGATAGTAGCCGGCGCTAAATTAAACAAAAAAAAAAATGTGGGTAAAAAAGCGAAAAATAAGCTAAAAACATGTGTTGCCTAAGAGATTAAGAAGGTGTAGCATCCCTTTGAAGGTATAGTTGCCTTTAGGAATTAATAGAATGTTAATCTTTGAGTTTTACGTACGAAAGGAGTTTTCAAATTTAAATGACTATTGTTTTTTATTGATTTTCACAGTTAAGCGTGACAACACTGTAAAAATGTGAAATGGAATATTCATATATTCCATTATACTCCTATATTATTATATACCTATGAATATCTTATATATCTAGGAATATAGAATTATATTCCTATATTATTCATAATTATGAAATAACCCAACGACAAAACCTTGAAAATAGTGGTTTTCAGGTGTGAACAGACCTAAGACGATCCCAGGGGGAGTTTAATGTTCTCATTTGATGTCCTTGGTATTTTAAGAAATCGGTTGGGTATCGCTACATTTTCCCACCCTTTTTGCGTTCATTTTTCCGCTGTTGTTTAGACCAATTCTAGGTAAGAGAAACAAATAAAAAAAATTTAAATAGTAAATAAGAAAAGACAATTATCAAACGTAGAACTTGAATTAAAATTGGTCAAAGAGTTCCAAGTAAACTGATCAATAGAATTAATAAAATAAAAACAGAATTACTGAAAACAGAATTAATAACATAGTACAAAGCAATTTTTTTAACTGCACATCTGCAAACTTCCAATACAGAAGTAACAAAGTAAAAAAGAAAAATGTATAAAGCATAATACAAATAATATAATAGGTTCAAAGAAACTGCAAAATCATAATCAAAGCAAAATTCAATAAACAAATGCTAGAAAAAAAGTGAACAACAGATTCAGAAGAAATTATCTTGGGGATTCCCGAAAGTCGATTTACAGAAATGACAATTATAATGCTGAGACTAGCATAAATGACAAGCCAATTTCAAGTGTTTTTTTTTTTACTTGTATCTATGTAATTATGCTCTTTATATATTATAAACGCCAAGGAGTCCATTGGCCTCACTCCTAAAACCCCCCTCTAGATAAGAGACAAATACAGGAGTTTGAGGTTACTAAAAAAAAAAAAATAACTGCTTAGCATGCTGATGAAATGCTGCATTAATGAATGTGATGTTGAATAGGAAGAATAAAGCCATTAATAACAATAAATTTTGGATAATGAAAAGCCTAGAAAAGATGAAAATATAAATGCACAGGTCTTTTATTTAAAAATTTTAGTTTCGTTTGTGTTCAATTTACGGTAATTTTCTACAACAAGAGGGGAGCTCTTGTCGTGTAGAGCAGAATTAGTCAAATAAAAATTCCCAAGAGTGGAAAGAGGTTTGCGGGTTGAATTTTCCCCTCCCCATCCACATTCATCGCAAGAATCATTCAAAGTTAACAAATTTTGGGCTTCAGGCTACCCCTCCCCCACAGCAATATCCACTGACCCTCCTCCGTCATAGCTGGTATGCAATTTTACAACCTCTAATTTACTCATTGCAAAAAGTTACTACTATTACTACTGAGTCTTGGAATAACAGAGTCACCCGAGGCCAACACAGCCTCTCAAACTCCTTTTTCACTACTCAGACCTCCATTAGTTGCTTTCTGTGATAAAATCACCACCAACTTTGAATCTTCTTATAGCCCAACTAAGCCTCAGAAGCTCATTTTCCACTATTCAGATTTCTATTTGTTGCTTTCTATAATAAAATTCCTACTCCATTTAAATCTTTCTTATGGCCCTTTGCCCTTTCAATCAAGAACAACCTACTTTCGGTGGGCTGCAGGTAAAATCCATCCAAAATGCTCAGCAGGTAAAAACAGAAATTAAAGGTATTGATATATTTCCTAGTAAAAATAGACAAAATAATAAAAAAAAGACGTTTAGCATACAATTGCATTAGAAATTAAAAATAAAGTTCATTTAGATCATGAAAATAATAATTATTATTAAATTACATTTTTTCAAGAAAGATTTTCACACAAATTTGGAAAAGCTGAGGGGCCTGTTTTGATCGCCCAAACAATGATTAAAAGCGGATAAAAAGATGGCAATACACATAGCTTCATTAAAATCACGTAGAAATACTTCACTAGAAAATCCAATTCGTTAATGCTTTTAATATTGATAAATTTTACGAAAAAACATTTCTAACTTTTTAAAACGATATTATCAGATATTAAAACTTTTTTGTAAGAGATTTTGCAAACTATAATTTTTTTTTTTGGCCATAAAATTCACAAGTTTAAAACTACACATATAGGCCAATATGATTTTACTTATTGACTCCATTGTCAGTAGGTTAATTCTTGCTCTATTTCAAAATGTTCCCCCCCCCCGATAATGTGAAGAAAAAATTATTATACATCCCATGCCCTTTGACTATCTGGATATGGACCTCTCCTGCCCCCCCCCCCCTCCCCATAGAAATGCTGGAGATTCGCCCCTGCAGATACTGATGGTATTTATGATATGGTTTGCGTTACTTTCTATAAAAAAAAGAAAGCTAATTTTAGGTACGGCCGACTTTAAAACAACCACAGACATTGAGTTAGAGTTAGCACAGGGGAGTAAGGAGCAAGTAAATAGTAGGGATGAAGTGCAAGAGATTTTACAGAATGTCGGCACTTTTGAGTAATCTTTACATTGTCGGCACCTTTGAGAGATTTTACACCTTTGAGTAATCAGAAAATCTTATCGACAAATAATTATTAATTTAATCTGCAATTTATTGTACCAGTTTTGCCAGTATTACTATATTAAAGTCACGGTGCCAACTTACCATTTGACTTTGTAGGGTGTAGAGGCAGTAGGCTTAACCCTCCATCCCTTTCCCATTAATATCCAAACCTTAAGTTAAAAAAAAAAAAAATTACCCACATGACCATTACACCCACAAAGAAAGAAAAAAGAAGAACAGACTAATCACACACATACATACAGGCTTTTATCACACAACACTAACACTGTGCAACACATACTGGAAGGACAATAATATACGATTGTCATACATAAACGAAATTGAGCCGCTATACATAAACAGTTTCCATTACCTAAATACTTTAATAAAATATATAATACTATAGTAGTCTACTTATGATATTTTAAGGCTATATGAGCTGCTAGGTAGCAGGAACTGCTAATAGGAGGAAAAAATGTCACAACACTAAATTTCTGGCCAAAACAGGATTGCCACATACAAGGGTACATAAACAGGGTGTCTCAGAAGTAATTCAATATAAAGAGTATCCGAATAAACTTCACTTTGTACAAGCTCTACATCCCAAAATATATTTTACACCTTAGCACCGGAAGTGTGATACGCCCTTCAGTTCGTCTTCAAATTAGCCGTGGCAACCCAGAAAGAGGTGAGTCATAAAAGTGTAAATTTAGCAAGAGAGCAGATCAACTAACAAAATTAATTTGAATTTTTCGACTGATATTAAATAACGGGTGCTGTAAATAATAATAATAAATATAATAATGGTAATTAAAAAAAAAATCGAGATCTAATGGGACAAATTCAACTATGATATCCACGACGTATGAAGCAAAGAAAAAAAATAACAAATGAAAAATCAAATCAAATAGGCGAGAAAAACGAGGGTAGTGTCAGCCAGTGGAAAAATATGAAACAAAATAAACAGATATTTCAACAAGGACCTCCGCTAAGTCGCCTTCAGTGCTCAGAAAAAAAAAAAAAAAAAAAAAAAAAAAAAAAAAAAAAAAAAAAAAAAAAAAATCTAACCTTTTGAAGTAAATTTCACGAGAAGAGAAAAAGGTTATATTTTTTTTATTTCGTTTTTTATTTTTTCTGAGCACTGAAGACGACTTGGCGGAGGTCCTTGTCGAAATATCTGTTTATTTTCGTTTCCTATTTTTCCATTGGCTGACACTACCGTCGTTTTTCTCGACGAATGTATTTATGATAACCACCTAGTAAATAATGGGCGACATTGCTAAAACCTTGAGATTTCAGCGTAGGGAAGGGGGAGGGGTGCAAGGCACCGGTCCAAAAACCACTCTCCCTGCTTTTTATGTGATCCTGGCATTCCTCTTATACAAGATATGTCTTTTACGAAAACCTTTATGGTGCGCATATTCCGTGACACCCTGGGTATGGGATTGCTACCTTAAAAGAGCAAATAAAGTGAGTAGGTTACCCTAATTATTTACTCTTAGTAAAAATTGAAGGGAAAACAAGATTTCTGCATCAACTTTCACGAGAACGCTAGAAGTGTTACTTCGGATTCCATGGAAATCCCAGGCTTCACGACTGTCTTGAGGGTGTTGGGTTTCCATTTTTTTTTCAAGAATAAATCGTTTGTGGATGTAAATATAGACATTAAATAGTTGTTTGTGGAAATTTTTTTTTATTTTTTTTTTTTTTTATCAAGAATGGGTTATTAGGGTATGCCAAATATGAGACAATATGACTTCAGTTTTGTAAGATAACTAATTAAAAAACACAAAACTAATTTTCTGGCCAAATAGGGTTGCCAAATAAAATGAAATATATATATATATATATATATATATATATATATATATATATATATATATTTATAGAGCAAAAACATAGGTGTGTTGACCTCCTAGTCCGATATTTTATGGTAAGACCGCTTAAGCATCATTTCTATATAATCTTGATATTCACTGTAGGTCTAATACGTCAAATTTCTACGGTCTTCTGAATATTGTTCAAAATAGCTACCTATGCTCTTTGCCCTAGGGCCGAATCCATTTAAAGCTCAATAATCACTAAATGGCACAAACTAGCATACATTTACCAGATACCTGAAACCCAAGGGGAGGAAAACAGCACAAAAGTCGGGTTGTTTCAGGTAAACTTGTAAACTAGGGGAAGTAGGGAATTTGAAACTGAAAAGTAATCATACTGGGACACAGGAGGGTAAATTCCTCAATAATATTGTCCGAAATACCCCCGAAAAGAAAATTTATGGAAAAGACTCTAAAATACTTGAAAACCTAGCTATATGGGGTTAAAAACATAAAAAACACAAATTTGTGTTTAGTTCACAATATAAATTATTGATTCCAGCCTCTAGAAAAACATCTTGGCTTTCTTCCCTTAAGAATTTAGACCGCAGTCACATGATATTAATGACAATATTACACCTATCAATAAAATAATTAAATGCTTGTCTGAAAAGTAAAATTAAGAATCAGTAGTTTAGAAGTTCATCGCTTTCATTATATATTTTCCGCAAGAATTATTATTAATGTTCGATACAATGATTGTGTTCAGAATTTTGTGAAGCTTTGTCGACTGTTAAATCTAAATATAACCCCTTTGATAAACAGTTAACAATACCTACTAAATGAAAACATAAACACACAAAAAAAGGAAATCAAAGTACGTCAACGAGATTCACATTCAGGCAGTTTCAAATCAATCTTAAATAAACACAATTTTTTCACTATTGTCCAAGCTGCTCTCATCATCTTGTTGCTGAGCAACGGAATGCTGCGAGGAATGTATACGATCAGCAATACGGGGAAAAGTTTGACCCCTTAAATAAGTACTACTCACTTGTCGTGTAGTATTGGTATTCACGATTGGGCTACTTCCAGACCGAACGTGTCCGTGTTGCACCATCTCCGTATACGGAATAGTCGTTGGACTGAAACTGCTTGAGCTAAGTTTTAGCGTTTTCAGGTTCTTCTTCTCTTCGCTTAGTCTTAAGGGCAACATTTGTTGAACAGAGTTATCACGAGCAGGAGGTGACATCACAGCTTGAGTAGGCGCACTAGACGCCAGTTTAGAAGCAAGCTTCAAGGGTAGTTGCTGCTTCACTGAACTACTCTGAACTTGTTGAGTTTTCTGCAAGTTTGATGAGCTTAAAATACTCACTTTTTGTTGATTTGTAGCACTGAGTAAGTTTATTGGAAGGCTACTCGCACTACTATCTCGCTTGGTTAAATTAACAGGACGTTTCGCGTCGCTTTTACGTCTGTCTTTAGCCCCAGGGGGAGAGGCGCCACTTGATTGAGGAGAACTACTTTCATCTTGGGGTGGGGGCTGTGTGTTCGTCGCCACAACAGCGTTATTTGCGGGACTTATAATAATACCTTGTGATTTCAAAGCTTCTAATTTTTGGTATAGTTTTTCCCTTTGTTCTTTAATGTCTTTCTGCTCAGTGCGAAGTTGATCCTGAAAAAGAAATGAAATATAATTAAAAAAAGAGAGCACCTTAGAATGAAAACGATTATAATAATAAACTATAATAATTAAATTTATAATAATTAACCCTGAAAAAGAAATATAATATAATTTAAAGAAAAGAGAACACATTAGAATCAATACAGTTATAATAATAAACTAAAAACATACGCAAGATGTTAAGAACCTTCAGAACTTATCACTTTAAACCTTATTTTTGTTTTGGATATTTTGTTACGACTGAGAGGTTAGCAATGAGGAAGAGTGATAGGGAGGTTGGGTAGCAGAGAGAATGGGTAGTGGTGGGGCAGGGAGGTAGGGTGGTAGAGGGACTGTGGTAAAAAAGTAATACTGGGTTTATTTAAAAAAAATAAAGTATACATCATCGATTCCCTGAAGCATGCTTGTGCGGGAGAAAACATGATTAGAGCTCAACTTACCGGACCCGAAAACCAACGAGCCTCCAAACAACACCCAACAAAATTATAATAAGTATAATCATATTCAGTAGCAACTAGACTAGTAGTGGTGTCTTATGGAAAGAATATGGTTCAAAGAATTTGGTTTAAACCACTTTGTTAAGACTACAGGAAACAATTTCACCCTTCCCCGCTCACCCTAAAAAAATTCGAAGTCTTGTACCCCCTCCAAAAAAAACAAACTTTTACTGAAAACTTCCACTTGACTTTCCAGGCATGAGACTGAACAGAGTTGACTTTGAAACTACGTATAAAATTCGATTTAAACCTACTGACTGTATGTATGACAAAGAAAATTCTCGCTAGGCTTCAGGCATCCGATGAGGGCTAACTAATTCTTTTCTAATGGGCCTTCTCTCGATATACTAGGACCAACAGTAAAAGGAAACAATAAATACGCATCCCTGATTATCCTTCTCGGAGAAAAAAAAAAAAAAAAAAAGATCACGTTTTGTAAATAGGAGCTTGAACCTCAACAATAGAGTCCTCTGATGGGCTGAAGTCGATGGTTTAATTTTCATCAAAATCATTTGCCTTTATGGGTGTGTTTTCTCCCTTTTCCAAAATGAGGCCAATTTTCTCAGACTCGTAACTTATTGTTGGTAACTTTAAACCCAATGAATTTTTAAACTGAAATTACCATAAAAGCCGTTTTTATGGTATATCTAATTATCAAAAATCCTTTTTAAAGAGTTTTAATTGTTATTAGCACTAGCCACTTCTAACTAATAGTTCGTAACTCCGAAATTTTAGATATATGATAATGAACGTAAAACCTAACGTTTCGATTTAAACGCCGATAAAAAGCAACGTTTCCTGCTACCACATGTCTCCTCTCCTCCTCGTGGCACTCACGATACCCCCCCCCCACTTCTCCACATTTTGTCCGGGAAGCATGTGAATGCATTCTTTTATGTTAACAAAAAAAACATTTTTCTGAAGTAGGAGGGGAGCTATCACCCTGCAGCAACCATATTCAGCCTTAGTCAAAATGAAGGGAGACTAATTTTTAATTTCTACCAATCCACCCAACCCCCCGACCCCAGATCCTCTTCTACATTTATATAAAGGTTCGGGGAGAATGAAACAATGTGTGCGTAAAAATATTCTTTTTGAGGCATCAGGTACATCCCCCCACTGACACAATAGCCGAACAGCTCTCCTCCACAATAGCTGATGCACAATTATACATCACTGTACATAATTTGATCGAACAACAAGTGAATCAACTTGGTTAAATTAAGCTTTAGAATAAAAGTTTATATCAACCATTTATTTTGTATGAACTGCATGACTTTAGAAACGAACGCGCAAGTACTCTGTATTACTGCCTCTGAAACTGGGAAGCTCCATAAATAGTTTTTCGACAATTTCAGATTAACTGGTTTTTTTTCAAATTAACTGTTTTTTTTTCAAATTATTCAAATTAAATTGCAAATTTAAATTTTTAGATTTTTTCAATTTTTAAATTAACTGGCTTTTTTTCTCAGAGTTTTCAATCGACAGCAACTTTACCCTCTTCGAGTCGAAAGTGTAGTATTGTACCACAAAATAACAGAAAATGTCACTTTACTGTGACCCGATCTTTTTGACAACTTAAAAAGGGCACTAGAACTTCTAGTTTCCGCTCGAACGAGCTTCTCCAAGTCTTCTAGGACTATTGATTCATCACGATAACTCTTAGAAAGCAAACAAACATCCTTCATCTTTTTTCAAAAAAAAAGAAGCAAAAATCCACGTTTTTGTAGATAGGGGCTTGAAACCTCAACGGGTTATCTGATATGCTGAATTTCGCTATGTAATTTTCATCAAGATCACTTGCCGTTACGGGGGCGTTTCCCCTTTTTTTGAAAAAATCGGGAAATTTCTCAGGCTCGTAGTTTCGATGGGTAACTTCAAATTTGATGAATTTTACGTATTTTAGAATCAGCATAAAAAACCGATTTTTTCGACGCATATATTGTTATCAAAACACATTTTTACAGTTTTGGTACTATTAGGCCGAGTCGCTCCTTACTTACAGTTCGTTACAACGCACTTTTTGAAACACATTCCTGTAATGTACGTACATGATAAAACTCAGCAGCGCCAATTCATGCAAATATAGCGGAGGCGGGGAGGAGGGAGAAGGGTGCGAGGCAAGATTTTAAGACAAATAAAAAGAATTTCGTATGGGAATTATATCAAATCTCCCTAGTGCAAAATTTCCCCTGGAAAGTTCAACCCCAAAAACTTTCCCTCTCCACGGAAAATTCTCCCTATAGAACACCCCCCCCACACACAAAAATTTTCTGTATACTTCCCAATAGCAAATATACCCAATACCCAATAGCAAATGTGGGGGGTTTGGTACCCCTAAAGACAGAGTAATTATTTCACAATACTAAAAAAATGACCATCTCAAAATATTGATCGGACAACTTTGGAGAAAAGGGGGCGTGGGAGGGGAGCTAGTTGACCTCCAATCTTCTTGGTCACTTAAAAAGGGTACTAGAACTTTTGATTTCCGTTCAATTGGACCCTCTCCTGATCTTCTAGGATCATTCTTTCGATACGATCACCCCTGGAAAAAAAAAGAAAAAAAGAAAAAGAGGAAAAGAAAAAGAAAAAAAGAAAAATAAATAAACAGGCATCCATGATCTTCCTTCTGGCAAAAAATACAAAATTCCCCATTTTTCTATAGGCCTATAGGAGCTTGAAACTTCTACAATAAGGTTCTGTGATACTTTGAATCTGATGCTCTGACTTTCATTAAGATTCCATGACTTTTAGGGGGTATTTCCCCTTTTTTCGAAAACCAGGCAAATTTTCTCAGGCTCTTAACTTTTGACGGGTAATAATAATCCTAATGAATCGAATGTTATATATTTGGAATACGCATAACAGGCATATCAGCGTAATTCTTTTGATGTATGTACTGATATCAAAATTCCATTTTTTCGAGTTTCGGTTACTATTGAGCCGATTCGCTCCTTACTTACAGTTCATTACCAAGAAATGTTTGAGAATTCTCTAAGTTTTCGATAATGACATTCTCCTCGAATCATGAAAAAATGACAAATGATCTGATAAGGTTGGAGGATCGCTTTCATTTTGACAGGTAATCAAAAGAACTTCCTTTACCATAGGTCAATTTTTTGGTAAAAGGCTACAATCAAAGAAAAGAAATTAAAGTAAAAATGAAATAGAATAGAAAAAAAATATAAAAATTAAAAACTTTGACAGTGGCAGATCCGGGATTTTTTTAGGGGGGGGATCGCTTTCAATAAGAGATCAAATATGAGAACCAGTGCTACCGCGTCCGGGGTAACCGACGATAATGCGTTAAGAGATACCGCGTCCGGGACAGCCGACGACTCGACAACCGTGAATCGCGCGAACATATCTACGTTGACAACTCCAACCCTGGAGGCTATTGTTTCTCCAAAAATAACTATGTCAATAGGTACCCTCAACACTAGAACCCTCGCTAAACAAGGAAAAATAGACCTACTCCTAAGAGAGATAAAACGGTACAGCTGGGACGTTATCGGTCTCGCCGAAACCCATCTTCCAGTCACTGGTGAAGAGAAACATGGAGATGTTACCCTTCTACTTTCGGGACGTAATGATAAGAAACATCGACAAGGTGTAGGTTTCCTACTGTCGAATAAAGCCAGAAAATCCTTAATCTCCGTAACCCCCCTCACGGAACGGATCATCATGATCCGCCTGAAAGGTTCACCCACCAGCCTCACAATTATCCAAGTAAACGCTCCGGATTCCAGCAGAGACGACGAAGAGTCTGAAAACTTCTATCTCCAGCTTCAAAGTCTGGTTGATTCTGTCCCTAAAAAGGACATAATCTTTGTCATTGGTGACTTCAACGCCATCGTCGAAAACAACCACACAGGACACGAAGATGTAATGGGCAAATTTGGACATGGAAAAATGAACAGAAGAGGAGAACGCCTTATCGAATTCTGCAGAGACAGCGATTTAGTCATTACAAACACACTGTTCAAGCACAGACCTCGCCGTAAGACATCCTGGATCTCACCGGATGCAAAAACAAAAAACTTAATAGACTACATCCTCGTGTCTAGACGTTGGAAAACGTCTGTCCTAAACACAGTCACGCTAGCTGGTGGCGACTTTGACAGCGACCACTCGCTTGTCATGTCTAGGTTCAAAACAAGACTTAAAATAGCATCAAAATTATCTCAGAAAACCCCCAAGTTTCGAGTAGATCTATTGAAAGACGAAAACACACGTATAACCTATATCACCATTCTATCCGAAAAAATTTCGGAGCTCACGTCGAGATCTCCACCTATCCTGTCTAAGGAAGATATTGACAACCTGGTGACTAGCAGCACAAATATCATATATGATGTCACTCATTCCACACTGGGTACCCAAAGAAACATTCAGAAACCTTGGATAACAGACGAGATCATTTCACTCTGCGACGAAAAGCGCCAACTCACGAACAAGCAAGATAAAGAAAGTAGGGACCGATACAAGCAACTCAAACGAGCTGTTGAGAAATCCATCAGACGTGCTCATCGTGCTTTTATTAAAGAAACGTGTGAGCAATGTGAATCGGCCTTCAAGAAAGGAGACCCTCACTACATGTATAGAAGAGTGCGGGAATTGGCCAAAAAGAAGGACATCAAAGCGTTCTCCCTTCTCGACGAACATGGAAACCAAATACAATCCACAGACGGAATCCGCTCTCGATGGAAAAACCATTTTAAAAATAAACTGAATCTGGACATCCACCCAGACCCAACAATTCTCAACACTTTCCGTATAACCTCTACAGATCCAAGCCCTCCCCCTCTTCACTCTGAAAAAGAAGCAGCTATCAGAGACTTGAGAACAAACAAAGCTGCCGGCCCCGATGGAATCCAGCCCGAACTACTGAAAGTAAACTGCAAACCGCTCCTTGACCTTTACCACAAAATTGCCACAGCTGCTTGGGAAAAATGCCACTTCCGCTCACCCTGGTGCGAAGCCACGATAATCCCCCTGCATAAAAAAGGCTCTGAAGCTATCTGCGACAAATACCGCCCAATAAGTCTTACCAGCCACGCAGCAAAAATCCTCACAAGAGTCATGAACGGGCGTATACGAGCCATTTCCCCAATGGTCATTCCGGAATACCAAGCCGGCTTCCGACCTAATAGATCACCAATTGATCAGATATTCACTGTTCGGCAGATCATAGAAAAATATAGCCAACTTGGCCGCAGCATCTACCACCATTTCATAGACTTTAAACAAGCTTTTGATAGGATATGGAGAGAAGGTCTATGGCACATCCTTCTTCACTTTGGCATCCCATCCAACCTGATCTCGCTGATCAAAGACATGTATAAGAAGTTCAGTAGCCGCGTCATGACTGGAGAAGGACTTACCGAGAGCTTCAAAACCTCTACCGGAGTACTTCAAGGTTGCCTAATATCACCGGAGCTGTTCAATCTCTTCCTAACTGCAGCCCTTTCACTCACAGATAACCCGCCCGGCGCCCTTGTCGGAGGAGTGGTGATAGACAAACTGGCATATGCTGATGACATAGTCCTAATAGCCGAGTCCCTTCAAGATCTACAATCTCAGGCTAACAGCGTTCACTCGTCCACCAACCTCTTCGGGATGGCAATCAACACCTCAAAAACGAAAGCCATGCACTTTTCACGCAAATTCGATTCACAGGTATATCTCAGCCTTCAGCTTGGTGAAAGTACCATTGAGTGGGTGGAAGGCTTCACCAACCTTGGGAGCTTACTTACTTATGATAATAACCAACTCAAAGACATCAAGAGACGCCTGACACTTGCAAACTCCAGTTTTAAAGCTCTGATGTCCATCTGGAGGAATAAGAACTTAACAACAACTCTCAAAACGAGACTCTTCTACTCCCTCATTATTCCGATCGCCATCTATGCCTGTGAATCCTGGACGCTTATAACAGACGATCAACGCCGCCTAGCTGCCTTTGAAACCAAATCCCTACGACGCATCGCTGGTATCACCTTCCATGACAGAATCTCCAACTCCAAGCTTCTCCATAATCTGAAAGTCAAATTTACAATACTGGACAAAATAAAACTACAACAACTCAAATGGCTTGGACGTACCCAGCGCATGGCTAGCACTCGTCTCCCGAAGATAGCCTTCGATGGACGAGTACACGGTCCTCGACCCAGAGGTCGCCCTCCGAAGAGATGGAAAGAAAACTTCTCACCTTACAACCTGCCACAACTCTGCCGCCTGGCCGACAACTGAAGCACCTACAGGAGGCATATCAATGAACTGATTAAAGAAGAGGCCCCAATACGACCTTCAAGGACGGATGGGACATAAGTCAAGTCAAGTAAGTCAAGGGCAAAATAGGTTTATCCGATAAACTTGCGTTAGAAGCAAGTTTAATTAGCGCAAACTTGCGTTAATTAAGTAAATTACACTACTTTAGACTATGCTAGGAGGGCGCGCGCCCCCTCGCTCCTCCCCTGGATCCGCCACTGAACTTTGATAGTAAGAGAAGGAGGCTAGAGTGTAAAAAGAAAAGAAAAGTTAGAGAGTAAGACGATTAGAATGTATTAAAAAAAAAAATCTGGCGTTGCGCAACTTAGAGACAAATCACAATTTGTCTTCACATCAATACATCCTAAATAGAACAGTTTATCTCTCCTTTGAAGGGAGAAAGTTCTATCCTTACTGATAAGAATCCATTGATTCTCGCTTAACATGAGGACTGAGAAAAAAAAAAAATCTTTCCCTGGAAAATAAAGGTGATAAAAACGTCATTAGCTGAATGCAATTTGACAGGGGAAAGAACGAAAGCAGAAAATCTTCAATAGTTGACACTGGAATTACATAGAAAACTTGACAATATCGATTTTTGCATATTCATATTTATTTCTCATAACGATATTTTATGGGAGTAAGGAAAGTGTGATTTCATTTCATGGAATGCTAGTTGAAGTAATTGTAACGTTATCATTTAAATTGCCATGTGTTTCCAAAGAAAAAAAAAATGTATAAAAAATAAACGCAAAAAGTGGAAGCAAACAAGGGAAAATAAGTAAGTAAAAAGAACTAGCAGTGAAAGAAAAAAGCGAAATTGGGAGAAATTTGTGAATTAAAATCAACCTGGTGGAAGCGATGAAAAACTTGAGAGCCATGGCTAATTAGAGTAAAGCCAAGACAGATAGTCTCTGTGAGAGGCAAAGCTGGCTACAGCAATTCAAGCCCTTTTCATTTTCTAGATTAGAAAAAAAAGAACGCGGCTAATTCCTGGTAAAAAACAAAACAAACTGCAATTGGTAAAGCGTGATACAAATTAAAAGAATATAAACAACAACGGGTAAAACAATGAGGAATTAGTCGAAGACAGTGAGATTGTTTATCCCTAAAATAAGATTTCGGTTCTATATCCAAGGGTCGTCCTCAGCAGAGCCCATGCAAAATAAAACAAGACTCACAATAAAATGCGTCATCATTGAAACTAAAAGTGAAAATTAAAACAGTCCTAGAACCATCACTTCATGGAAATTTAACCAGGACTGATATGCTGATCCTAGAACTGTTTTAATTTTAGTTTTAATGATGACGCATTTTATTGTAAGCCTTGTTTTATTTTTACATGGGCTTTGCTGAGGACGGCCCTTGGATATAGAGCCAAAATTTTTGTTTGGGGTAAAAATTTTACGGTCTTAGATTAATTCCTCATTGCTTTACCTGTTGTTGTTTGTATGACGGAGAGGCAGTGCGGTCTTTGTATTTATAAAGCAAAGGCCAAGCAAAGTGTGTTGTAAATACAATCTGACCTTCATGTACGTAATAAATTTCTGTTCGTTTTAAGTTTTAATGTTGCTCCTTACTTTCAGTTGAAAAAACTTGTTTTTTTTTAATTTAATAATAATGCGATGGTTGGGGCTTTGAACCCCCCCCCCCCAAAATTTTTTTCTAACTCGTAAAAACATAACAAAAATGAATATAAACCAATTTTTGATGCGTTTCCTAAAGTTTTTTTGTACCCCCCCCCAGCTGAAAAAAAACTTTTGTAAAATTAAAATTTAATTTAGAGGAATTTTGCAAGTTTCTAGTTTAAGATATAAACTAGAAACTAAAAAAAAACACTAAAATTAATGACGTGTAGTTAGGATTGTTAAAAGTAGACTTATCCGCCTCGTGCCCTACGGTTAAAAAAATACGGGGAGCCTCCGTAGATGATGTGTTTAAATGTTCCTGCATTGAACCAAATTTCAGACACAATCTTTCGAGAAGAAAAAAAGTGGGGAGGGTTAAGTTCAGATACTTGTAGATAAAAACAGTAAGGATACAGGGAGCCTCCGTAGATGATTTGTATTGATCTCTCCAGAACCCGTTCAATTTTATCACCAGCCCAAATAAGCATATTTTAATAGTGGGCGGAGGAACGTGCAGAAGATTGTCTGTCCCTGCTTCAAAAAGATAGTTATTCTATTTGGATAGACATTTAGATTCCTTACGGAGAAGCAAATTTTTAATCGCCCGCATTAAGAATTTTTTTTCGTAGAAGGCATTGACTGCGTCTGGCGAAGCTAAATTCAAGAACATAGCTTTAAGCAGACCAATCAAAATTGACAAGGTTTGATACAAATATTTCTTTTTTTTTCGTACTTATCAAGACTTAATTTTCATATTCACTATTTATAAGTGTTTGATATTTTTTTGCATATGCATATAAAAAAGTGTAACACTAGTGAATTTTTACCATTCCAGAGACTTTTTTCGTCATTTGCAGGGAATTCGGCTGCCGAGGCGAAATCTAACTCTTATCAAAACTTAGGTTTAAGAAAAGTCATCCGAACTGATAATAAAATTTGACAAAATAATTTCTTATTGTGTTCATATATGACAAGATCCCTATTTTCCCGTTCCATGTCTAAAAAGGTTAGATATTTTATTTTATATAAATATAAAAAAGAGTAACAATAGTAGTTTTTTACTAATACCCTACCTAGAAGATCTTACTTATTTTAAATGCAATCTTTCCGGTCGAAAAACCGACTTTTTTGCCTCTGACGCGAACGCGGAACAAACCCTAGAATCACCCATATAAAACAATTTTTTAGTCGGAGGCGTGGAATCTGGCTGCCGGAGCAAAATTCAATTCCTGTTAGAACCTAGTTTTAAGGAGAACAATCTGAACAGATCGAGAGGTTTAACATAAGGATTTGTAGTAGGGAGCGGACGGATAGGAATTCATATTTGATGAAATTAAGAATTCGTTAATATTATTAAATTTCGTTAATATTATTTTCTCATTTATTCCAGTAGCTCTTCCTTTTGTTACTATCCAATCTATTTACGCCAATTGATTAAGGAAATGAGAGATAAAATTAGTTCGTGTTCCAAGAAATGAATGAGATTAATAAGGAAGACGATATTCGGGACTTCATATTGAATTCAAAATGAAACCATGGTGATTTTAAGATGAACAAACTTTTTAATTCATTACACGCCCTTTGCCATCTTTAATTTAGGGATCTTTTCTGACACTTATCTTAAGGGATCAAGGAAAGAATTTGGAGGGTGTGGGTGCAAGGACGGATCTAGAGCAAAATCTTGAGGGGGCCCATTGTGACAAGGGTGCTAATAAGTAAAATCTTGGGGGGGATGCAATATGACAAGGACGCCAATAATTGACCAGATAGACAAATTTATTAAAAAAAAGAATTAAAAACAGAAGAAAATAAGTAACGAAGGTACCATAAAATCTTGCCCCCCCCTGGATCCGCAAGTGCGTGCGCACCTTCCTTGTATCACATGAATCACAAAGTTTGAAAAACTGAATCAGCAAAGTTTAAGGAAATATTCCTGAGCCCTCTCTTTGGTTTTCCAGAAAAGACGTACAAATCAGCTCAAAGGGGGGCTTGAATTGGCTTGATTTCCCTTAAAAACAAACAAAAAGGAAGTATAAACTGCAAACAGATTGAAGACCAATCAAGTAAAAGAATACAATGGCAAATACTTCGAACCAATTTTCTCGGTCCGAACGCAGTGCAAAAAAAGAAGAGACAATTAAATCAACACAAACCAGAGTCACACATTGGTTGACGAATGCCAATGGGTAGCCTTCCTAGTCCTTGGCCCTAAGAACACCAGAGAAAATTTTTTTGAACAAAACACAAAAATATCCAAAACCTGGAACAAAACTCTGAAAATTAAGTCAATATATTGTTGAGTCATGCATTCGTTAATGAAAGCCAAGTTATTACTTCTTAATCCCCTCCCCCCTCCCTAAGGACACAAGAGGGGAATTTTAAGAAAAACATAAAATTACGCCCAACAAGAATTAACGAGAAACTGGACCTATGAATTTCTTACCGAAGTCCCTATCCTCGGCGAAATTTTTAGTAATCACCAGCCAAAGGCTTGTGCTTTTTAGAGACAAATTTTGCAAGCATTTTAAGCCGAACATTAGCGAATTCATGTTTTATTTTATAGGGGTAGTATTCTTTTTCCTAGAAAATCGATGATATTAAACGGGTACCTCTCCCAGCCCATTAATTAAAGCACAACCTCGCCTGGAAGCATGAGAAAATATCGGCCTAAAAATGCACTATTCCTAATCTGAGCCTCCACCTCCTACCTTAGGAAACACACTCTGAAGTTCCCTCGCCTCATGTCGTACCTTTGTGCATCTTAGTTCAAACAAAAACTTAATAAGATTTGAAAAATAATTGAATGTAAGGTTTTCTTTACCGATCTATTCAATGTAAAAATGAATGCATGGTTTATTTACCGACCTATTCAATCATAAGTGGATAATCGTTTAAAATAGCGTTAAGTTATGTCCGATCGGTCTCTGCTCCGGCATCGGGAGCTCCATTTGAAAGGATGTAGCGGATGGCGAAATGTCTATTTTACAATCTAATAGAGGGATGGGCAGATTTTATTGTCTTTCGATTTTTTCAATGAAAATACAAAAAAAAAGATATCTTTCAAAGAAAAAAAAGAAGTATTTTTCAAGATCCGGAGGGGGGATCAAAAAAATCTAGGGAGGGGCAAATACCGATCCTCCTCCAATTGCACCCCCAGCTTTGCATAAACACAAAGTCTAAACTGCATAGTGTTTGATTTCATTCCAAATTTTCATTTGCAAAGGGTCCTTCCCACTTTTGAAGCAAAATTAACACATATCACTACTGAGTGGCACAATTTGACTTATCTTGAAAGTTAAAAAGCACCAAGTAAGTTGAAAGAGTTAACGAGGTGAATTAATTACTTAATGACTTAATGAATTAATTACTTTATAAAGTGAAAAGCTTTAGCCTTCAAACTCCATTTGAAGCTTAACCGCCCTTTGCTTGGAGACAATTTTAGGATAGAACTGAGCTTCAGGGAAGTATATTCGCGAGTTGTTTCTTTTTTTGAGGGGGGGGGGGGTGCAAATACACAGAGCATGCAAAATAAACGAATTAAAAAAAAGAATTTTTTATTTTTTTCCTCCTACCTGCAGTGCCTCTAATTTTTTCTTTTGTTCAGCTATCATTTCCTCCTGTTGTGCTTTCTCTTTTAGAAATTCTGCTTTTTCTCGCGTTAGTTTATCTTGCAGGTTTCTCAATTCCTCCAAACGTTGTTCATGGTTAGTTTTGCTTCTGATTGCAGCTCCACCTCCAGATGATATCATTTCTGCTTTCAAACTACAAGGAACAGATATTTCATTGGCTAAAATTATCAAAATTCACTTATTCAAATTGGGTTTCAAGCTTTCAAGAGAAAGGAGTTCACCTCTTTTCTCAATTACAAACAGTCTTACACTTTTAAAATCTTTCAAACACATTTAAAACAATCAAAGCACCAGAAAAAACAGGTCCGAGAGAGAGAGAGAGAGAGAGAGAGAGAGAGAGAGAGAGAGAGAGAGAGAGAGAGAGAGAGAGAGAGAGAGAGAGAGAGAGAGAGAGAGAGAGAGAGAGAGAGAGAGAGAGAGAGAGAGGGGGAGAGAGAGGGGGGGAGAGAGAGAGGGGGGGAGAGAGGAGGGGGAGAGAGAGAGAGAGGGGAGAGAGAGAGGGGGAGAGAGAGAGGGGGAGAGAGAGAGAGAGAGGGAGAGAGGGAGAGAGAGAGAGAGAGAGAGGGAGAAAGAGAGAGAGAGAGAGGGAGAAAGAGAGAGAGAGAGAGGGAGAGGGGAAAAAGAAGGAGAGAGAAATTGAATTCCGGTATCGTAGGTAAAAAATTAAGTTTTTTAAATAAAAAAAGTTTTTACTTTTAAAGTAAAAATAAAAAAATCTGTTATTTTCAAACTTTTCCTCAATAGAAATGTACATAAAAATAAACATCGTACTTTCATGAATTTTTATTTCACGCAGTTTCAATTTTGCGTCTTGTCAAAACATATATTAAATAGTGGCCCTCTTTTTTTAAAAGATAAGGACTTAAATGATTACGTACAGTTTGAGTTCCAAACTGAGTCTTACCCGAATTCTTATATATGTTGAGCCTTTTGCTATTTCAACGATTCCCACCCCCTTGGTAGGCAACAAATAAAGTGCACAATAATGCAAATTTCCAAAAAAAGGTGACCCCTCTGGAAAAAAACATTTTCTGTGAAAGTAACTTTGTTGATCTTTCCCTTTCACTCCACCTTCTTTTTAGTGTTACACTTTTAACGGAAAGCTTTGTCAAGCTTGATATAAGTGGTTTAAGTAGATAAGAAAAATCATTGGACATTACATTAGAACTTTCTTTCTAGAATTACCGTGCTGTTAAAATACACTTTAAAGATCCCCTCATCTTAAAAGAAACTCCCTTTAGAAATCCCACCCATCAAACATTTTCTCACACATCTACTAACAACTCATGCAATAAAAACATGTTCTTATTTCGAATGCATTACTACTACTAGAAAAACAAAATTAAGAGATAATTTCAAGAATAACACGATAATTGAATACATTACATTTTACTTTCATTTCTGATAGATTAATAAAAAGCAAGGTTTTATGGGCGAAGGATGATTGAGTGCCACAAATCATGCCTTGAGGATATTTATCGGGGCCCCTTCCAAGGCCGTACCCAGGATTTTTTTCGGAGGGGGTTTTACTCAAATTTTTTTTTCGGGAGGGGGGAGGGGTTTGCACAAAAACCTCAAAAACGCATACAAAATTTGTTTATATCCATTTTTGTTACGTTTTTACGAGTCAAACAAACATTTAGGGGGAAAGGGGGAGGTTCAACCCCCCCCCCCTCTGGGTACGGCCTTGGGGACCAAATGAAAAGCAAAACATCTTCAAGGGGGGAATGGGGAAAGATCATAAGAACGGACTAAAAGGAAATTGGACCTTCATGGGAGGGAGTTAAAAGTGAAGATTGGATTAGTTAGGACGGAGAAGGGGCGTGCGAAGCTAATTTGGCCTGACGCAGCTTTGTGCTGCAAACACATGTTAGTAGCATTAATAGTATACGAAGCGACGCACGATAAAGCCAAGTGAGATAAAGATAGATGATTAGCTAACTAGATAAAAATCATGCCTGGAAATTGGTTATTTTCTGGAACTTCTATTAAATTGTCCAGTACTGGACAGTAGCCTACTGGATAATACTGGAATTGTCCAGTTTATACAGAAAGAATGGAAAAGCTGATTAGTGGTGGGCAATCAAAATGTAAAAAAGTTGATCCTAAATACAAATTTTGTAACTCACTTAGTACTTGGGTTATAATTTAGATTTATTTGAAATTTGACAAAAACTTGCACTCTTCCCCAAAATTAGAATTGGTTGGTAAAAATTTAAGTTTTTTCCGACGTATCAACAAAAATCGAGCGTAACAAAATTGGTAAGTGTGTCTCCTGGATAAATTAAATGAATATTTAACTGCAGGAAAAGGACACCCACAGTTGTAAATACTCAAAAAAGGGAACATCTTTGGCTGGTGGAATTCTCCCTAGATCTTTGTCGTTCGCTCTTCCAGTCTAAAGGTGTCAGAATTTGGCATGATCAGTGGTAACCACAGAGCTATCTAGGTTGTATGACCTTGCAACTTAAAGCAGAAGCTAGATTGCAGGATGCCTTCTCACCTACTTGAATTATTCTCCCACCTTCAGCCTTTGTTGCAGGTGTTATTACAATAACTTTACGTCTGACTTGAAGTACCATATTACCGTTTTGTTTTTCTTTTCTTGTTGTTAATACTTTATTATAAAGGCTTTGCGAAAATCGATCACAGCTAGATCAACAAAATAACCCGGAGTTTCTAGTGACTTTAGAATACGGTCGAACATCCTTACTAGGTAGACGAAAGTTCCGCATGTAGAGAATCCTCCGTACTGATATTTGTCTCTGGATTCACGCACTTGAGCCAACAGGCAGCGAAATATGAAAGACTCCGTCACTTTCGCAAAGCACGGGGTTAGGGAGATGGGTCTCAAGTCATCACAGTCCTTGAGTGGGTTTACCTTCGGAATGGCACGTATGTGTGCTTTCTTCCAAAGCGAAGGAAAGACTCCGGACGCAAAGCATTGATTAATCAGAGTGAAAAGGGGTAAGGAGAGGAATGTAGCGAATTCATGGATTTGCAGTGATTTCGCCAGGAAAAGGTGAGACTCCTATTTGTATTTTTCTCAGCTCCTTGTACACATCTAACTCACTGAGTCCAATTAAACCTTCATGGGGGCAGTCTTCAAGCAGATACTCTTTTCCCGGGCAGTCACAAGAGGAAATGTAGTGCATATAGAGGTTAAGAAGGCGTTTACAACACGAGACCCCAGTAATCGTCCTCTATCGTCTGCTATCGTAATAGTAGGTTTTGACGACTTTCTACTTAATTTCTTGACGGAGCGGTGCCATTTGGCAGTCTCACTGTTCAGAAGTGGCACAACTTTTTCACGGCCATATTTAGTTTTGGCGATGCGTACCATGCGCACTACTTGGTTCCGTACAATTGCCCTTTGGTTTGCTTTACCAAATATGTAAAGATAACCTCGTTCACGAATTTTAGCTTTTATTGCAAGGGTAATCCGTGGTTTGTCGAATTCGCTCAAGGTCACTGTCTTTGTTGTGAATATTTCAAGATACTTAGAGTAAAGTACCTCGTTGAAGGCACTTACTCTCTGCTCAAGAGTACCATCCAAGGACACTTCCGGGAAATTGTATGTAGTAACCCAACGGCCGTATTCACGTATAGCTGAGTTGGTTCAGGGCCATGTTGTTACGCGTGAAAGCTTAGGTTTCTTCACAGAAGCTTTGGCCTTGAGTATTAGAGCGTGGTAATCAGACAACCCGATTGGCCCAAGGGAAATAAGGGGGTGATAGAAATCTTCAGTGTTTGTTAGGCCTAAGTCCAGGATGCTTCCGGATAAGTGGGTTGGGATGTTGACAATCTGCTTTAAAGAGAGGCTGGGCGCTAGCAAGTTTTTCTTTGTCTGGTTGAAATCCCCAGGGACGATAAAACCAGGGCAACTATATCTACTTCTGATTAAATCAGCCGTAGTTTGGATATAAAAACTAAAATCCTGCCTTTTATGAGCGCTCTCTGAATAGTAAACCGATGCAAATATCAGACACGAAAAGCGACGAGACAGACAAGGGAATTGGCACATGGCCCAGATAACCTCGTGACTCGGGTTAGTATATTCAAAGATAAGTTTGCATGAAATGACTTTCCGCACTTAGATGTCAACACCGCCATCGAGCCGGTTGTCACCTCTACTGGTACGCGTACTGAGAAATGAGTTATATCCTGCAATTTGTCCTGAGGTATCGTCAAGGTCCCAGATTTCCCTTACAGCATCAACTGCTGGGTTTTCACCACGGAATAAAACTTCGAAATTTTCCAGCTTATTACAGAGGGATCATCAATTTGCCAGAATGAAGTTCGGCATTGTGCAATGGGACTTTATTGGTCTCACAACAAGTGGAGTTTCTTGGATGTCGCTCAGGGGGGTTTCGTCAAATCGTTTTAGCTTCGGAATTTCAGCTGTTTTGGTCAGCTGAATTTTTACCATTGTTCGAACAAAGACTAACTTAGACGATTGAAGGTAAGCATAATTTGTAACAGTTACTGGAATAGCGTATCCCATGCCCCTTCTTCTTTCATTTCTCCCTGCTCGGCATCCACGTTTCCTCCTTTTCCATCTATTTATACCAGTTGTTGAATCGCCATCTGTTTATTTTCAATAAGTGTAATGTACTTAGCAACGCCAAAAATAGATGGCGCTAAACCAGTGGATTGGAAAGGCAGACTAATTAAGTCATTATTCTGCATAGCGACGGCTTCAGTTGGGGTGGCTCTGGTAATAAAACACACGGCAAAAAAACTGCAAAAGGAAATACCATTTTCACTCTGGAGAACACACAAGTGCGCACAAATATAAAGCTAAACTAAGGTATGGTGTCTTGCAATACCCGATTGACGCATGAGACACCTACCTTTTTGATGTAATTTTGTAATGATTCAAACCTCAATTTTCCAGTGCTTGGACGCAATCGACAACTCTACTTTCAGCTATGATTGCTCCAATCCTTTTCTGAGTAGCTTCAATATCGTGCATAATTAGCTGAATTTTTGGACGAATGGGGCCAACACAGGTACTTCGCATTCGAGTTGCAGTTTTACATAAGTTAGATACGGTATGCAGTTTTGAAACTGCCGCTATCACATACAAATCAGCATATTATAGTAAGAGCTTGGATTGATGCGTTGCCGCGTTTTATTAGCTTATCAAGACGCTCGGTGAATGTGCAATCAAACGAAAGCATAACTTTGAGGATTTTTGACGACAAAATAAATGGAAATAACACTGAAGGGGGACTCGAGGTCACGCTTTAGGGGGGCAAAACCTGATGTTATTCAATTTGGTGTGGTACAGAGTCAATCTATATTCTTCGCAATCATCAAAGAAGCTTAGGAGGTTATCACTGAGCTCTAGCGCTTGATTATATGCTAAATACTTGAGAATAAAGGAGAGATAAACTTGGACCGTTCATCGAAATTTGCAAGCACAAAATTAATAAGGCATATTCAAATAGAGCTGGCAAGTTTGGTCAACTGTGGGGCTCCGCACGTTATGCTTGTCCATTCTGAGGTAGTGCCCCCTTCAAATATTGGGAGTACGCACTGTCGTCTTTTTCATCAGAAAACTCAGGAAAAGATCATGAGTACGTTTATGGACACCCATAGTTTTCCTATTAACGGCAGAGATCAGGTGGTTTATGAAGTCGAATGCTTTCTGAAAGTCCATTAGTACAAGGTCAATATATGTTCTTCCATTATCAAGACATTTGAAGACTATATCAACTAGGCGAACCTAGGTAAACTGTAGCGTTACATCTCTTTAGACCACCATAACAGAAAGGGTTTATGTTGTCCTTAACAGTTCTTTTAGGATGAAGGATTCTGTGACCTTGGCAAGGGCTAGCGTCATGGAAAATGGTCGCAATTCACTATGAGAATTTCCAGTTTTGGTTTTGGGAATAACACTGCAATAACCGTGTTTCCAGCACTTAGACACTTCAGTAAACCACGAGTTAATGAAATAAGCTAGCTGCTTTTCGATATATAAAACAAACTCTCACATAAAATGAATTGAGAGCTCAACAGGAAATAAGGAGCTCGATGCTTTCAGTCAGCACAACTCTTTATATACTTTATACTTAGATACAGTAATTTCACCTTCGACCGGAGACTCGGAAAGTAACTATTCCACTTTGTTTATTTCAAGGGCTGGGAAAGTCGAGCAGATCTTTTTAAAAAACATATTAACGCTATTTGACGTAACTTGGGTGCCCTCATCAGATATGATTCTGGGTGCAAAATGACGTTTTCCTGTTTGTAATTTTTCGCACCAATTGATGCCACTTTCATGGGTCTTTTGAGATAGCTGAGTTACTGAGGTATCGACCGAACGCCTTCCGCGAGTGGTAGATAGGAATAGGCAATTTCATTTTCTTATTTCTTAGCAATTTTGATCCTCAGGGTTCTTAATCCCTGACCTCAAACAGTGGATAACCAAGAAAAGGGAATAAAAGAAGAGAGAGAGAGAGCGAGAGAGAGAGAGGAGGGAGATAGGGAGAGAGAGGGAGAAGGGAGGGGGAGAGAATACAAATTGTAGTCGATAGACAAAAACAAAAACCATATTGAAGAAATACAAATTCAAACGAAGAAATTTTGAGAAAGTCAAAAGAAAAGGACACAAACTCATATTTTGGCAAAGATTTTCACCAAGCCGTCTTCAGCGCTATTAATAATGAGAGACTAACCGTATTAAAGATAGACAATGTAAGCAGTAACGAATACTGATAAAAATGAAAAAACCACGCCACCTTAAAAATTGAAAGTCCGAATCAGGACATTGTGCCTGAGATTTGTATGTATTGTGGGTTTTTGTGATTTTAACTTTGGAGTTTGGTTTTTGTAACACAAAATATGACATATTTAAAATGCACCTACTTTAAATATCTTTTATTCTGTTCGTAATTTTACAACGCTTCTAAACGAACCTAGATCAATTCTGTACCTAAATCAACCAAAATCAATTTTCCCATAGGAAGGGGAAACTTGGAAAAATTTTTGAGGGGATAGGGAGCAAAGATCGAGGGGAGGGGAGAGGGAGCATAGGAAGGAATAACCTTTTTCGCCAGCAAGAGGCGCTAAACGTATCAGCTTTTTGATAGATTTTTTTTTCTATACATACAAAATTTTACACTTCTGCATATTTTTGGGTGTTTTGCCCCACCTACCAATAAGCACTAATTCACACCAAAATGTTCATAAATACATTACATATCCAACCCCCCCCCCCCCCCCCCCCCGCTTAAAAAAATGAATACTATATCCGATTTAACAAAAATTACATTAAACCGTTCATTCTTCCAATACTTTTTGTAAAAGTTTGGACTAAACCCTTCCTATCGTTTGACGCTACCCCCCCCCCTTACCCACCTAAACTAAAGCCCTGGTGATGAAGACAATGAAAAAACTTGTCTTTCTACAGTGGTGATCTGTTGTACCGAGCACAAGTCTAACGTGGAAAGTCTCACAGCCCCTTCAACAAAAACAACATTAAAAGAAAATTAAACCTAAAATATAAGAAGAAAGTATTCTTTCAACATAACTTGAAAAATATCTGACCAAATTATTCGAGTTATCTGAACCTTATAACCAAGTCACCCTCCCTCCCGTCTAAAGTAACGTCTAACGAACGAAATCAATGCAGAAAATTTAGCTTGCCTTTCCAGAGTGGTGATCTGTTGTGCCAACACACAAGTCAGGCCATTGACATGATGTGCCCATTGAAAACCAAGAACTTGTTGTTCTCTGCTTTGATGTAAAATAGGGGGAAGTACTGGCATTCCTAAACCAGACCAGTCAAGCTTCGTAAGCTGATGTGACTCTAGATTTTCCTGGCTAATTGTTGTCGACTCAAAATTTCCAGATGCAATTTGTGACACATCCTGAAAACAAAGGGAGGAGTTTAAATAATCGTGTATTTGAATAAATCTTTCTTTATCTTTAAGTATCTATTTAAATTTAATTTAAGTATGTCTATATAATATATTAGGTATATTTTAGATGTATACTATCTTTAAGTATATTTATTTAAGCATATTATGTATCTATTTAAGCAAATTTCAGCCCCTATATCCAAAAATAGGAAATTAAAAAAAAAAAAAAAATTCTGAGAATATAGTAACAGATGGGTATTTATTAAATTTTATTTGTTTTTGTGTTTTACCAGATAGGAACTCATCAAACCAGGGGTCATAGATGGAATGCCGTTTTTTCTCCCATGATTTTCAGTAATGGGGCCCTTGGTGTCTCATTACTTGGCTCTTGGTACAGGGCTGTCAATCATGGAAATATCAAAGGTAGTCAAATATTTATATTATAATTGCTATAATCTTAATTATATTATATGGTAATTGTTATATTATAATGATAATTATATTATGAGCGATAATTATAAGTTCTAATTATGTTATATGATTATGATTATATATGATTGTAATGGAGTATTATATGATAATTGTTACCAATGATATTCAAACGCTTCGTGGTAACGAACTGTAAGTAAGGAGCGACCATCATACATCAAAAGCGATACATCAAAAGAATAAGATTTTTATGCTGATTACAAATATGTAAGATTCATCAAGTTTAGTCTTACCGTTGAGTCGTAACCATTAATAGTTACGCACCTGAGAAAATTTGACTTATTTTCGAAAAAAGGGGAAACACCCCCTAAAAGTCATAGAACATAATGAAAATTACACCATCAGATTCAGTTAGGAGAACTGTACTATAGAAGTTTCAAACTCCTATTTGCAAAAACGTGGAATTTTGTATTTTTTGCCAGAAGAAAGATCACGGATACGTGTTTATTTTTTTTCCCAGGGGTGATCGTATCGAACCATTGGCCTAGAATACCGCGGGAGGACTCATTCGAACGGAAATTAAAAGTTCTAGTGCCCTTTTTAAGTGACAAAAAAATGGAGGGCAACTAGGCCCCCTCAAACGCTCATTTTTTTCCCCAGTCACCCGACCAAAATTTTGAGATAGCCATTTTGTTCAGCATGGTAAAAAAATCTTTGAGGATGACTTAATCCCCCACAGTCCCCGGGGAAAGGTCTTCTGGTTATAAACTTTGTCCAATGTTTACATATAGTATTGGTTATTGGGAAGTATACAGACGTTTTCAGGGGGGAAATTTTCTGGTAGTTGGGGGGGGGGGGGGGGGGGGTCGAGCGTTACGTGGGAAGATCTTTCCATGGGGAAAGGGACATTGCTATGATGGGGGTGCCGGATTTCCCAGCATTATTTAAAAAAACAGTCAATAATTAAATTAAAAAAACGCTATTTTTTCAACTGAAAGTAAGGAGCAACATCAAAACTTAAAACGAACAGAACTTATTACGTATATGATTGGGTTCGCCCCCTAGTCATTACCTCACTCTTTACGCTAAAGTTTTTTTTTGTACTTTCATCAGAGCTATTTATTCTAAACAGCCTTTGTGATTAAGGGGTCATTCTTGAAGAATTGGAACAAAATTTGAACTTTAGCATAAAGAGCAAGGTATTGACTAGGGAGCGAACCCCATAATATACGTAATAAAAAATATACGAATATAGAAGTTCGCTACGTAAGAAAATTCGTAAGTTACGTCAGAACAAGCTATTTAGCCAAAAAAAAGTAAAATTAATATGCCAATTTTGTTTTAATTATTCATGTACGGTGATCCAAAATCAAAGCTGCATTATTTCAAAAAACGTTCAGAAATTAAATAAAAAAAAACAAGTTTTTTAAACTGAAAGTAAGGAGCGACATTATAACTTAAAACGAACAGAAATTCTTCCGTATATGAAAGGGGCTGTCCCCTCCTCAACGCCTCACTCTTTACGCAAAAGTTTGACACAGTCTCACAACTTTATTTTTTAAAACAATAAAAAACTTTCGAGCGAGGCGTTGAGGAGGGGACAGCCCCTTTCATATACGGAATAATTTCTGTTCGTTTTAAGTTTTAATGTCGCTCCTTACTTTCAGTTAAAAAACTTGTTTTTTATTTAATTATAATTAAGTGGCAACGTCTGGTTAAAGC
The DNA here is from genome assembly GCA_027921565.1 of Artemia sinica. NCBI lineage: Eukaryota > Metazoa > Arthropoda > Branchiopoda > Anostraca > Artemiidae > Artemia > Artemia sinica. Next base: position 50,582,095 of record CM051272.1, read on the forward strand.
TCTCAATGTGTCTCATCTCTTTTTAAACGAATAGTATATGAGGAAGGTTGTACTAAAGAGTGAATATTAAGTCATTTCTGACTTAACATTTATTTAAATGTATTTTCTGGGATCCCTCCCCCCCCGACAAATTGACCGACCCTGTAATATTCTCCACAGATATAAAATTGAGCAACCAAGGGGAAATTAAGACAAATAAAAAGAACAAACAGAAGTGTATAATAGCGCATAAACTATTGTGAAGGAGGGGCGGTGAGTCATTGTGTAGGCGCGGGGGAGGGGGAGTAAGTTGCCAAAAAAGAATGCATTTCAATGTCCAAATTGTCTAAATCTCCACGAGCTTTCAAATAAATATAAGAATGGGTATGGGGGTCTCCCTTCATTTAGACTGAGCCTGAATAAGGGTGATGTAGGGTGAAACATCCCTTCTTATTGCAGGAAAATGTCATTTTCCTGCATTTTCCTGCCTTCGTAATGCAGGAACCTGACATTTATTTGAAAGATTCATTTAACTAAACTAATTTACTTCATATCTCGTAAAATTATATATGATGATGTGTAAGTGCCTATCAACTATTATGAAGCAGGGGTGTTAAATCACTTTGTAGGCGAGGTGGGACAGATGCCTCGAAGGGCGCATTTTAATGCCGAAACATCCTAAAATGATTGAGCCTTCAGATATATAGAATTAAATCTAGGAAAGGGGGGGATTTACGAACTGATATTTATTTCCTATTGATTTCCAGGAATATTTCTGGTCTCCCTCTCCTCCCCCTCCTTGTGGCCGTAGAAACTTGGGAGGAAGCTCCTTCGATCATACATTGAGAGCTCTAGTGTCTTTTTTAAAAGTCAAAAGTGACTGGAGGGCAACCAGCGCCTGTCCTAGAACCATTTTTGGTACCTGGTCCTTTGACAACCCCTTAGGATATCTGATCAACATTTTGAGGTATCCATTTTGTTCAAAATAGTTGAAAATATAAATTAATTGGCATTAAACGATGACATAGCCCCCAGAGCCATTGGGATAAGGGTTATAAATTATGTGAACTATCAATTCTTTACAGATATATTTTATACTGGAAAAAGGGGGGCATGTTTGATCTTGAGATTCCAGTGGCGTGAAACTTTCAGGGATTATTCTTGGTCAAAAGGACCCCTGTTAAATACAGGCGAACCATTCATGTAATTGTTCTATTTTTCCTTCCAAATGCATATAGCTCTCTTGTTGTTTCAAGAATTTCTTCTTTTTTTAACACTAACCTATACATCAGCCAATCTACCACATTTCTCAGCCCCCCCCCCCCCCTTTGCTAAACTTTGAACTATGGTCCTCTTTTGTACATCACAATACTTCAAAAATAAATGTGCACATATGGGTGTATATGCTCTAATATACAGGAATATCAGTAAGACAGAAAATATAAAAAATTTTTAGTTCAAATGTTTGGATAGGTAGGCATAAAAAAAAAAAAAGTCACCAACCAGCTAAATTTAGGATTAATAAAAGTTTTATGCTAAAAATAAATTTCACAAGCAAATATTGACAAATTCGTATTTCTCATCCAAAAAATTCATATAATATAAAGCAAAAATTGCAAAAAAGAAACAAAAAATAAACCTTAAAAAAATAAACGAAGTATAGTCAGAAAAAAAAACGAACAAGAAAACTACGAAAAAATCATAAATCCCGAAAAAATGTTCGATCTGATATCATCGCTTTGACTGCGGTTTATGTTCTTTGCAAAAGCGTAAGGAATGTCTTGTTTCAGTAGTCTTTTAGTGTTAACATTTTAAATCATGACAGCAATTTAGCTAACAATTGACAGCAAAGTTTCCGCTTTATCCCACTTTAGTTTTTATTTTCAGATTATAGCGGTTGTCGGGATTCAAAAAGACAGAATAACTCTTTCAATTAAGCTTTATATTTTTAATTAACTTCTTTTATCAAACACCAATTCCGAAGCAGAACAACTCGAAAGGCGGCAAAGAAACTTCTTTTATACCAAACCGTTTTGTAATACATTAGGAGCGAGAATGCTTTTTAAGTTCCCTTTCTGGAGGCGACTACTTATTAGATTGGGGTTGAGAAAAGGGGCTTCATGAACCTAAGAACTAATTGAAGAACTGATTAACTAAATTAAAACATAAATGTATTTGTTAATAGGCATGATAGGTTAATATATGATAAACGATAAGCATGAATTAATCGATAAAAATTGAAAATATATTGCAATAGTCAAAACCTAAATAAAAGTAAAAAGCGAAAAAAGAACATTTGGAGTTAGATTGTTATAACAATTTAACATGGAGCAAAACAGTTTAAAATAGACTTAAATGTTGAAATTAGAAACAAACGATATTCTTATACCTATCCGATTTACTACTAAATTGGAGGGAGAATGGGGGCTTTTTTGGACCTCTTTCCTCTTGGAACATGACTACTCATTGGGCTGGGAGTGCGGAATAGTTCATGGGTCCGGGAACTCATTAATGACTTAGTTTATTAAAATAAATGATAAATAAACTAGTTGAATTCTAGTAAATGTCTAGGAAATGTTAAGTAATATTTATCGTCAAGAGTAGAGGCTTCAGATTGTAGCAAGCTGAAAATTCTCTTTAGAATTGGATTTTAATAAAAATAAACTGAAAGATGAAAAACGCAAGTTACTAAGTTTTAACAAGTTACTGAGATAAATAGTTTTTAGAACCACAAAAATTACCACATATCTTGGAGCCCAAGATATGTGTAGGTTGGAAAAAGGAAATTGAGAAATACCCACATCCTTGATGAAGCACAGATGAGGCCCCGGATGGTTTGGTTGGGTTTATTTTTCTTGGGATACTTTTGATCGCTGGTCCGTATCAAATCTTCGGATTGCTTAGAGTAATGTAAGTGTTTGTATTTTCTTACAGTTTTAAGTAATACCTTGTGCTTTTGGATCTCTTGGGACTAGATTCCCAGCACCAAGTTTTGTCTAGCACTCGGACGTTGTACCGCTGTTGTTTGAGTCCATTAAACGTAATCAATACTTAGTAAGTAATAAATAATTGTCTTCTCGTATGAACCAGTAGGAACCGTCTCTTATAAAGAGTCAAGGTCAACCATCAATTAGGAAGCTACTACAATTATTAGTCAGCCAAGTTCCCCCTCAAGTGGACATAGCCCATGTTCACTTTACCACAAGAGAGGCAGCACATCCTCTTCGTAAGGCATTTTTTGCTCGTTTTAAATTTCAACGCTACTTTCTTACTATTATCTAAATTATTTATTTAAATTTATTTAATTTGATTTATTTATTTATATATATTTATTTATTATAGATTAGCCTCAGACCTGAAAAAAAAGTCCACTGTATAAAGAACAAGAATAGGAGTATAAAATTTAGGAGTTAGAGCTGTCAGAGAAAATTTACCAACTCCACATACTTAATTTTGAGACCCACATTTCTAAAATTCTTTTAAAAATTCTTTTAAAATTCTATAGATTTATTTAATTTATTTCAGTCTAATTTTTTTTAATTGCAAGCTATACGATGCATACTTATATGTCTAAAAAGAAACGCATCCAATATGAGGGGGGGGGGGGGGGGTACGTGGGAACTTTTTGAAGGGAAAGGGGCAAAATTTTGATTTGATAACGAATTCCCCAGACATTCGAAACAATTTTTGATTATGGGGGAGGGGCAGGCCACAAGGTCCTCCCTCAACTGAGTACATCCTGCCAGTGGAAGTAGTGTATTTTTTACAATGCTTCTTGAAACCTTTAGCCGAATGGCCATCTCATAATACTCATCTGACGGCATGTAACTATTTGTACTAAAATGTACTATTGCAGTCAGTCGCAGTTTATTGCCACTTTTTTTTCCAATCAGAACCCTGTAATTTTTGAATATTTGTCAGTTGTTTGATGTATAATATATTTTGATTAAAGAAAGAAAACAGATACTCGTTTTTTAAGATTATATTTGGAATTTTTCGTGTAGTTTTTTTCAAGAATTTTCCAAAAACAGTTTTTTTCAATCGGCAATAAATGAAGCAAACACAAAAATGCATATTAATTTTGATATAAAGAAAGTGGAGGCCAAAAAGCATTAGTATTCATCCATTTATAAGAGTTTTATTCATTCATATCTTGTGTTATATCCTTTTTTTCACAAATTTGATATTTGCTCTATTTTATATTTGGTGCAAACATGACTATGACATTTCATTCGCTGTTTACTTTATTTCATTTCCATTTCCTTAATTTTTTTTATTTATATTTCACTTATTATTAATTTAAAAATAGATGTTGCCACTAGATAAAAAAAAATAAAAAAAAAACGCTAAGGGTTGGTAAATTGCTTTTTTTAAATGTCAGAATGACTACTAAACTTGGGATTATACCGGCAACACCATTCAACACCATTCAAGTTGTTCTAATTTTATACAGAAACCAGGCGTTCGACTTATCTTCCTCTGCCTGCCAATCATCGACTAAAAATCTACTTAAAAAGCTAATCATCTATTTTGTTGATATTAGTATATACGTAAAAATGATGAATCGAACAAATATCCGTTAACAATGATCAAACTTCAATGTAGAATTAAGTTAAACAATCATTCGTATATTTTAGGCAAGAAATGAGTCGAACAAAAAAAAAAAACTCACTTCTGGGTCGTTGGCAACACTGAAATCAATAGAAGAAATAGCCACAGCGTTTACGTCACTAAGCTTCTTACGTGCTGTAAAAAATAGATGAGTAAGAAACAGAACGACTGAAAAATGACAAAACATGAATAATTTATTGCAAAAAAAGAAGTTTATAGAGCATATACTTACGGTACTTGGTAATGTGTTTTTCAGGAAGGAGAGAGAGGGTGGAGGAGTGGGACAATTTTTTTTTTTTAGGAAATTTTTAGGAGACTTGCAGAGCGTCTTATGTGTTCTTTTTCTACTTATTTTTGGGCTGTCACAACCCATTTATATACGTCAAGACATGAGGGCTATCCGAGGTTATTCCGACGACCTTTCATTTCTTCGAGCCAATTTTCCGCTTTCAAGTGGAAAGCTCCATTCAAGCAGGCGCTGGTTTCAAATTGAAGCTAGAATAAAATGTAAAGGTGCTTAAAATGCACGATGATTCCTTCGTCCATCACCTCGATTCACCCCGTCGATTTATCATTAAAATAAAAAATAAGAGATAAAAAAGTGAACATTTTCCCACGGATCTGAAAGTGCTGTCATCTAATTTTACAAGCTATTTCCGTTTGTGATTTCGGTTCATTCTGCTATTTCATTTTCTGTGTCTGGGACTGAGTCGGAGGAATGGGATTACACATGCCTCCTCAATTTTAACAGTTCATCTATTGCTAAAAAAGAAAAAGAGCTTATTCTTTGCTCCTTTAACCGTTACCAAAAATTCCGCCGGTAACAGCACAGCATATGCGGTACGCAAGTAGTTATTTTCCCTCGTTCGTCAAGATTTTTATATCTGCATCCACTCGTCAATAATTGTATATATTTATTTGCTTTAGTTCATTATTCTTTTCATTCGTTTGACTCTGTTTGATTCTGTGATATTTCGAATCAATGTATAATTTTGTAAGACGATGGCTATGGCTTTGATTTTCATATGTTTGATAAATTTAGTGCCTTATTATAACAAGAACTGCCGCTAATCGGCATGACCGTGTAAGGCGTTTGAAAATAAAATCTTTTTATTATTAAATATTATTATCCTTTCTTAGTAGTGATACTAAAAAATAGGCCCGAGGCCAGAAAAACAAATTGCAACCTAAGAAGGACCCAATTTTAGAAACAACTTTTCTAGAAACTCATTAATGAGATAGACCATTTTTAAAATTTTAGCCGACAACATCAGTCCTGCGATACCTTTTAGGAGAAAGGTAGGCGTGTCACCACCTTGTTGGAAGTACATTGACGCAACCATTTTCAATGTGTTTTATTGGAAGCGTAAAGCGGGCCAGCAGCTACTCCGCCTCCCCCTCTCATCACCAGCTATTTTGCAGACAAGTAGACATGCTTCTATCTCCTTAGAACAAGAATTAGCTAATAAAAAATCTGGTGGAAACAAAGAGAGACATTGAAACTTAAAATGAACGTGTATGATTGCTTCACATTCTATCTATCAGAGTCATCATAGTCTATCACAGTCAGAATCTTACGTTTATTCTGTGTTTTAAATAGGGATTTTAGTTGTTTTTATTTCGATCTGACTATGATCTTAGGGGTTTCAAGCTTTTTTTCAAAAATTCTAAAAAGTTTGTTGTCACAATTACAAATTACTGCTACGTTGAATCTGAACAATCCATTTCAAAGTTATTTTTTTTATTTTCATTAAACAGAATTAATTTCAGTTAATTGAAAAATTTTCTCACAAGACAGTGAGACAAGCGTAGTCTTTACTACGCTTGATGCAACCATGATCACACAAGGATTTTCGATTTATATGAGGGGAGGAGCCAAACAAGACCTCTCGTTTCACACAAAAACCAAATTACCTCTCCAACAACCCCAACACTAGCTTAATAGTGGACAGTTAGAAATGTTGCCCTTTAATTAAACCAGAATCACACAATAATCCTCAGTTTTGCATTATTGATACCACCAAACAGACCTGCCCCCCCCCCCCCCCCTGAGCCCGGTCTTCGACAAAAAAATATTGCAAAAAGGTAGGCACATTGCAATATGTTTGAGCAGCAGGAATGTAAGGATTATTAATATATATGATTGGAAATGTGGGGTCAAGGGTCCTCCAGCAACCCCCATGCATCCTACATCCTACTTTTTTTTTAGCAGAAAGGTAGATATGCTGGAATAATTAGAGACACAGAGTAGACCCACGGCTCCTTCAACTTATCAGCAGAAAGGCTGGCAGGCTTTTTTCCACCAAATACCTAGGAAATCGCGGGAAAGCATCTTTGGCCAATTGGAAATGAGAATTATGATTTTAAAATGCATACTTTAGTTCTGCCACTTCTGCATGAAATGACTAGGATCCGCCATATACTTTTGCGCCAAGCAAGTTTCACCAAAGGAGCAGAGAGGATGGCTCTTCAGGGGCATGCACCACTTTTCATACATTACGGAGCCATTTTCTGCGATTTATTATATGACAGAGTATGTATCTATATTCACTTTACAGAAGCTATGAATTTCTTATTTGACAATTAAAACGAACATAGAATAATCAAAAATGTCTAGGGCACGTTCTCCGGATGAAAGAATGACAGAAAGCCAAAGATTGTCCTTTTCGGCCGACCGTCTAGGGTTAAACGAAAAGCAGGTCATGCTCAGTTTGGGTGGGAGGATGTCGCAAAGAAAGCTTTAAGAGAAATGGGAACTTCCTGGCAGGGTGTAAAGAGGGAGGCTTTGAATAAATTGGAGTGTAAAAGAAACTTGCGTAGCTATGTAGGCCTCAGGCGCCTTGGTGCTTCGGTGAGTAGTAGTAGTAGTAGTAGTTATTTTGTGTCTGAAGATCGATAAAAACCACAAGAAACAAAACCATACAAACACGTGCGGACTCAAGTAGACACAAAGTAAAACAATAGAATAAATATGATATAAATAGTTTCTATAACCATTTAAAATAATAGCATCAATTAGACAAAACCATTTCAACTAGAATTAAGAGGCGTTTCTAGACTTCTAGAGTACTTTACACAGAAAAACGAACCTTTTATTGCAGGTATAGGTAGGGCAACCTCTTTAGCTGGGTAGTCAAAACCACCGAAGGTTTCTGCCCGTCGAGGGAGAAGTGGATTCTGGTAGGCTTCACTGGTTCGTTCACCAGCTGAGCTTACACTTCTTGAAAGACTTGTACAACCTGTTGAATATAAGGCACTAGCTAATTTCGTGGCTTCCTGAAAGAAAAGAAAATAGTCAATAAATCTGAATTACTAGGGGCCCACGTTAGACATAAGATTATAGGGAAGGGGGTTCCGCTAGAGATTTATCGTCGAAGAAAAACTTTTACAGATTTTACAGAAACTGTACTCTTAAATCGTTTACTCTGTTTTTGTGTTGTTTTTTTTTTTTTAACAGGAAATACCCTTAGAAATGCAAATCCAAAATAAGAAACGGTAAGGGACTACGACTCATGAGTCAGGATAAACAATTATGTTATTTCTTATTGTATTCCTTTTTCAGAATGTAAAAAAAAGCAACAACTGGACCTAAAATAGTAAGAGATCACTTTTTATCACGTTTATATGATATAATTTATAAGGTAAAATTCAATTCAATCTGGCGTCTCTTCTCTCTCACGAAAGGATGAGCATGGACTCCTCTGTCTAGGCTCATCCCCCCCCCCAATACCCCCGAGAAAAAAGAGCAACTTTTTTAGATCATGATTTTGATAGTTCAAAAGGCGGTACGTGACCTTTTTTGTACAAATTTCCGGTTTTCAAAAATTTACAGACTTTAACAGAAATTATTATTTGGCTAATTCTAATAGTTTACTCTTTTTTTTTTAACAGAAAATGTCCTTAAAAATGAAAATCCAAAATACGAAATGGTAAGGAACTATGACTCATGAGTCAGGATAAAAAATTATGTTATATCTTATTGTATTCCTTTTTCAGAATGTAAAAAAAAGTAACAACTGTACGTAAAATAGTAAGAGATCACTTTTTATCACGTTTATATGATATAATTTATAAGGTAAAATTCAATTCAATATGGCGTCTCTTCTCTCTCACGAAAGGATGAGCATGGACTCCTCTGTCTAGGCTCACCCCCCCCCATACCCCCGAGAAAAAAGAGCAACTTTTTTAGATCATGATTTTGATAGTTTAAAAGGCAGTACGTGACCTTTTTTGTACAAATTTCCGGTTTTCAAAAATTTACAGAATTTTACAGAAATTATTATTTAGCTAATTCTAATAGTTTACTCTTTTTTTTCTTTTTTTTTTAACAGAAAATATCCTTAAAAATGAAAATCCAAAATACGAAATTGTAAGGTACTATGACTCATGAGTCAGGATAAACAATTATGTTATTTCTTATTGTATTCCTTTTTCAGAATGTAAAAAAAAGCAACAGCTGTACCTAAAATAGTAAGATATCACTTTTTATCACGTTTATATGATATAATTTATAAGGTAAAATTCAATTCAATCTGGCGTCTCTTCTCTCTTACGATAGGATAAGCACGGACTCTTCTGTTTGGGCTTCCCCCCCCCCCGAGAAAAAAGAGCAACTTTTTTAGATCATTATTTCGGTAATTTAGAAGGCGGTACGTGACTTTTTTTGTAAAAATTTCCGCTTTTCTTCAGATTCAGAGAAAACCACACGGTATTTGTTTTCGTACTTTAGAATTTAGTGTTTTTTCCATGGGGGGGGGGGGGGAACAGGAGGAGCAGTCTTGGACTATAAGTATTTACCAATTACATTATTTCTATATTTTTACGATACGGTTCATAAAGTAAAAAACGTTGTAATCTAACCCCTCTTCTCTATTAGGACTGGGCTTTTTTGTGGGGTACGTGCCCCCCCCCCAAAAAAAAAAAAAATTTCAAGTGCTCTTATAATTTTGAATAGTAATCGAAAGGCGGAATGTTACCTGGCCCCATAATCTGGCCCCTCTCCTATGTCAGGACTTGACAAAACACATAGCTTATGATCGTGCTTTCACTCCTTTTTACTTAAAGCATGAAATTTAAACATATCAGTATTTATTAAATATAAATTTCTCTACAGTATAGTGTCACACATTTTCAAAATAAACTTTACGTTTTATCTTTTTATGCTTCTTCTTGAAGGTCACCTTTAATTTAGAACAAAATTTTGAATTTTAACCAAGGACACTAGAAACAAAATTTTGAATTTTTGGGAAGGACAACCCTAAGACAACATAACACAATACCTTTAATGTAGTGAGCAACGTCTCCCTCATAACGTGGTTATCTACATTATCACCAACTAGATGAGTATACCGAATAGGCTCTTGTATAGGACTACTGCTATCATCTAAAGGATTTGGGTTAGCAACCTCCACAAGATCCGCAAGAAGTCGAACTTTTTCTTCAAGAATAACAGCAAGATCGACGTCTTTGAGACGTAAGGCACCTATAACACAAGAACACGATCAGAGGAATTTTCGAATTTACTTTATTTTGTGAACTTAAGTATATACCGTGTTGCCATGGAAACATGTTGCACCGCAAATGACTTGGGAAAAAATTATGGAGAAAATAATCAATAACATTACTATTTCGGACAGTTATTATGTATGCATTTGCGTACCATTCAGTGAATTTGCCTCTACGTGAGCTTTAGCTGACCCACACTTCTACACAGGCTAGAAAGGGTTTACATCTAGGTAAGTTGAAGCGGATCGTCTTAACTTTTGGCCTTTGTTGTAGCACTAAGCTACCATAATAATTCCGCTCAACACAGTATCATTTAGCAGATACAAAAGTAAAATTTAGGCCAACATTTCCAGCAGTAAATTCGGGATAAAATAATCTCTTCTTATAGTAGTTGCGGAATACATGCGAAATAAGTTAGACTAATGGAGGGCACACTAAACATTTCTCCACAGATAGCATATGGAGTTTTCCATTTATTTTCTTAGCTATTTACCATCTCAAGTTCATTCTTTGCATAAGTGAATCTTTTTTTTTTTTTACTATATATGTATTTGGCCTTAGGTGGAGAGGAAGAGCAATTAGTCACTTGGCCTTGGCCTTAGGTTGGCCTTAGGTGGAGAGGAAGAGAGTTATGAAGGCTCTGGAATCCCTTGGTGGAGACACCCTTTTCCAATTTTAGCTACATTTCTTTACAGCAGAAAAAGAAAAAAGTTTTAAGTATTTTAAACACAAGTGGATTTAAGAAGTCAATAAAAATAAGAGGGGTCAAGTTTCCTGAAAGTTTCAGCAATTGCATCCAGTAGTTCAGACTAGCCTGTTTCTGAAACCAACAGAGAAAATGCGAATATTTTCGCAAAGTGGGGGAGCTCAAACTTAATTTTCTTAATACAACCAATGAGTGTAAGCATAAGAAAAAAACTTTTTTTTGACATTTCACATCTCAAGACAAGGCTACCACCCCCGTAGATTACGGGGGTGGTAGCCTGCAAAATTATAATTTTGCAATTTTAGCCTGTATTCTAAAATAATACGCCCAGTGGAGAAAGAAGAAAATATAAAATTTATGTGAGAGAGGCTCGCAAAGAAAGAAAAATAAAATGAAACTCAAAATGGAACTTTTTGATATTTCGCTATAAACTACGGTTTCTAATACCCAACCTCCACGGATAAAAGAATTTTCTGGATGTCTTCAAATATTTCAGCAAAATCCTAATTAAATTTTCTCTCAACTTCCCCGCATTCCACAAATTGACAGAATTGAATTGAAAAGGGTGGAGATTGGCGAACGCAAATTGACAAAATTGACAGTTGAAATTGGCGGACTTAAGAAATCACACAAGATTAGTGAAGTTAGAAGAGAAAACGCAGTTTTTAATGGAGGGGATGGGGAGAATCCTAATAAAGTCGAGGCAACGACTATGTTCTTGACATTTAGCTTGACCTTTGACCTTCTTGATCTTTACTAGAAAGTATACTTACTAACAACTTGTCGAATTCTAACTGTTCTTGCTTCCTGTACTTTTCTCTCTTCTTCGCTTTCAGCAATTAGCTTATTGACCTCTTCTTGTTCACGGCGACGCTCAATAGCTAATCTGAAACAATTTATAGATAAAAAAGGAAAAGAAATATCCATATTAAAGAATAAAAAAAAGTTTTAACAGAGGCAGAACTATCTGCGTTCAATAAATTTATCGTATGAACTAAGAAGCCTTATTGGCATTGACTTAGAAACCAACCGGGTATAAGTAATTAGCATTGATTAAGAAACCAAACCGGGTGTAAGTACGGGTTCAAAATAGATAGTATCAAATAAGAAATAGCTATACTATAGAACAAAAAGTTAAAATTTCAAATAAAAGAACTGCAGATACTCAATAAAAATTAACTACTTAGGGTAATGCACCACATTAAAAGCATTTCCGATTCTCAGGCTTTCTGTCTTGTCGGCAGATTGTCTCAAAGACAAAGCGACCATTAGCGAATTCTCTCAGAGGACTACCAATCATCGAGAGCTATTGGGAATATGTGGTTGGACTGTTAAATTTGTTGATTTTTAAAGTAGGCAGCACCACAGGGATATTCCAATGCAGCCCTATCGCTCAGAAAATATTTCCTTTAAGCTAATTTTTAAGAGCTTTCCTAGTAGGTATGCTAAAACATTTTTAGAAACTGTCCTTCCCTGACCTTTAAAAAGAAATTCTGCTCCATTGGATGAAAAAAAAAACTAAATTCACACTTTCTGATGACGTAGGTTTGATTGAAACCGAATATCTCTTTCTCCGTATCAAAATCAGAGAAATTAAATAGTTTATTTGACGAGAGAGAAATTCATTTTTATTAAATATCAATATTCACAAAAAAAAAGACCTACCACGTGAAAATCTATACAGATTTGTATGTGGCAGGACTCACTATTTTACTCACTCATATAAATATTGAAAAAAAACTTACTCACATATATAATGGAAAAAAAATAATAATAATAATAATGCAATCAAATAAATAAATAAGAAATAAATCTCATGGGAACCGCAAACCAATCCTTACACAAGACAAAAGACAGAATACAGCCCCCCCCCCCTCAGCCATCCCTATTCATTAAGAAATTCTTTAACCTATTTTTAAAAGAGGACACACTCTCAGCCATCCTAGTGCTTTCCGGAAGACTGTTCCATACCGAAACACCGACATGCCTAAATACAAAACTAGACCTAGCAGTGTGTCGTCTCTCATGTACTAGGTCCGCAGAATTCCTAGTATCATAAGAATGGTACGCAGAATTCGATGACAAAACATCACAAAAATAATTAGGTGCTAATTTATTTAAACACTGATACACAAAAATACCTGTCTGATATTCCCTCAACTGCCCAACATTTAAAATCTTAAAATGGTGATAACAATCCATTGTACTTTCTTAATTTTCAAAATCACCGAGCAGGCGCAGTGCTTTATTCTGCACAATTTGTATCCGTTTAAAATTTACAACAAATTACTAGCCCACACAGAACAACCGTGTACAATGTAAGGGTGAATAAGTGAATTATATAAATCAGCCCTAAGCCCCGCGCAACTTTCACCGATACAATTACACTATGTTTTTTCCAATTTGAATTATAATCAATCTGAAAACCAAGATACCTTGTATCAAATATCTGCTTAATCTCTGTACCATTAAAATTAACCAAACCGAAAACATTATCAATAACTCCAGTACGACTAAAAATCATGTAATTAGTTTTACTCGCATTCACTGCTAAGCAGCTAAGACTAGTAAAAATATGCAGGTCAAGTAGCACTTTATTTGCTTTTTACGTTTCCGTAAAAATGGGTGTCGCCTTTTATTTTTTCTTTTTTATTCAGATCTCTTACCCAAGCTCTAGAATTTAAGGCAAGATCACTAGTTCTAGATAGTTTGGCCGCACAAATTAAAAAAGTTTATAATGAGCGAGATAGGGCGAAGCTTTAAGACACAACATGGCTTAATACTTATTAAAAATCGACTTAGACACTGACAAGGTAGATAAGTTCGACAAAAAGTGGTAAATTTTATTAAACGACATCGATATGTTAATTCCAACTAGCGTATTTGTTGAAAGCAAGACGCTCTGGCTTCAAAAAAAAAAAAAAAAAAAAAATCGAATATCTGTCTAAGAAGTATGCCATTAGTTTCATTATTGTTTATTTATTACTCTCAATCTGAAAAAAAAAAGAATATGGAACATGAAAAGGCCGAAATACATTAATAACATCAAAATATTTAAGTGCAGTTAGCCTCAATGATGGCATTTGTTGAAAGAAATACTACTTTCAACAGCTAAGATAGGGCCCGCAAACTCGTGCGCAATTCATCTATTGCTATGTCATCTATTTCAAAGGATAGTAGATGGCAGGCAAGGTTACTTCTGGCAAGGATACTTTTTGTGACCGTCCTCTCAGTCGCGTACAAATCCTCAAAAAGTGAACTAGAGCTAGCAGCTGAGGAATTGCATCGTATAGCCGGGAGAGCAGAGAATGATCGAAACACTTTATTTTCAACGAGTAATCCAGGCTAGGTTTCGAGACGGTTTATAGATTATGCTGATAATTTGAGTGTCTTAGATGAAAATGCTAGCAAAATGAATGATTTTTGGGAGGTTTTGAGGGTTCAGAGCGCAAAAATAGGTTTGAAAATTAATATTGAGAAGAACAAGTCGACTAGACTGGGAATAGGTGGAAGGGGAAGAGGTGATGTTGAGTAACGAAAAGACGGATCAAGTGGATAGCTTCACTTACCTAGGTAGTGTTATTAGCAAAAATGGTGGACACAACGAAGATGTTAAAAGTCCCAAGGCCCAGGATGTTTGTTCACAGTTGAAAAAAAGTTTGGAAGAATATGAATATAAGTCTGCGAACCAAAATTAGATTGTTAGAAGAAACAGGTGACAGTTGTCAAGTATGGTTCTGAAACGTGGGCATTCCAAAAGACGGAGGAGTATTTGTATGATCTTATCCAGATGAACTGCCTACGGATTTTTTTGGGTACCGTCTGACTGACCGCATTTTAAACAGTAAGCTGTACGAAAAATAAGGTTCTACTCTGCTTTCTAGGACTACAACGAGGGAAAGGCTGAGATGGCTAGGACAAGTTCCGCAAATGAAGAAGAACAGATTTCCAAAGATCGTCGTTTTCGGTCAGCCATCTAGGGTTGAAAAAAGCGGGTCGTCCCCAAACGGAAAAAGAAGAATTCCTAAGGAAGGATTTAAGGGAAATTAAAGCTTCTTGGGAGAGGGTAAAGAGGAAGGATTTGAATATATCGGGATGAAGGAGTGGCCTGCAAAGTTGTGCTGGCCTCAGGCGGCTTTGGGCTGCAGTGAGTTGTTAGCAGTAGTAGTAGTAGTAACAGTATTGTTCATATCGCATACCAAGCTTTCAAATAAATATATCTATCTATCTATATTGTCGGTTGAGAGAAACAGTCAGATGGGGGTAGTTGTTTTGGCAGCTCTAAAAAACTAAAATTATTGAGAGAAGTAGGATGTTTCATTACAGAGATGAAGCTACTGAAGGCTGAAGTTACTGAAGAACTATAGGGATCAAGCTTCGATCGCTACCGTTTTCCTTATTTTTGCTTTGCCTTAGGAGCCAAATTCATGAAAACGCATCGACAGGAGGTTAATGATGTATCAGCAAGAAAAAGTAGGCACAAATTATAAGAAAAATAGGCCAGTTTTAATTTGACATGTAAGTTTTCCATACACATTTCCTGCGAATAATTTTTTTATAGAAACACAAGATGTCTGGACACAATCAAAAGTGGTTGGTTGTTCTAGATTTGATTAGACGCGGTGAGATAAGGTTAGTTGCTTCCTACGACACACCTGAATTGAAGATGACAGGTGAGGCGGAAAAAACCCCTGGTCCTGCTGTTAGTAGAAGTAAGTACGTAAAGTTATACAGGGTAAGGTGAAAAAAAAAAAAAAAAAAAAACAATACCTGGTACTGTTGCAAATACAAATAAGTAAGTAAGGTTAGTGTTGTTATACTGCTCCATTAAATCTTGTAACTATGTAACTATGTACCTATGTAACCATTAAATCTTGTAACTATGCTGTTCTTTCTCAATTTTAATCTTTCTTTGTCATTTTATTTATTTTAGATTTGCTATTCTTTAAATAGTTTCTTAACTTGAATTTTGTAGATGGCCTTGTAAGGTTGTAAACAAATTTATCGATCTAATCCACATTGTCTGCTAAGAAACATGGTGGGACTTGATTAGTTGTTTTACGATTATGAAAACCGTGAAAAAAAAAAAAAAAAAAAAGATTATACTATTTGATTGCAAGGCTGAAAGGCAATAGTGTCTAGATAGTATCATCTAGAGCCGGTTCCCGCACTGCCTTCTTCTTTTTTAAGTATGCCTCACAGCACATGATATGTTAAATCATCAACTAGAGAGTAATATTAGAACAAACTAATTAAAAATGTTCTGTTTTCCTAGTACTGTTTTAAAATTAAACTTCGAATCAATTTACATACTAAAAAATCCCCCAAAACGGCACGTATATACAAACTTTCCATCTAGCTAGCAATTTCGAGGTCATAACCACAGGGGATTTCCCTAGAAGAATATCATAAAAAGCTCCCAGCTCTATAATGGCTGATTAGTAACTTTTTCACACCCGTAATAGAGGGAATCTAAATAAATTCTAATATAAAATCTAAATAAATTTTATGTCGAGAGACAAAGATATTTGCTAGGATAAGGGGGGGGGGGAGGGACACATTTAGTGAAATCAAGGAGTAAAACTTCACCTGTACAGTGATTTAAATATTATTAAAACCTTATTCAAATGTTAAAGTTGTGTCATATTAATAATTCGGAATGTACTTCAGCTGACACTGAGCTATACCTTGGGTGAAGTCTTACATCTATCTTTATTAAAGGTAGCAGACTTTTGCCACCATCACCTATCGAAACACGAAGATTTTTTCCAGTTTTCCTGCTTTTCGTATTATTTACCTGTTTTTTATGTAGACAGTATTTTACAATAATTTTTACATTTAAACTGCTACCCAGTTTCTTTTAACAAACAAATTAATTACAATACATTTTTAATAGTAAACAGAAAGAAAATACTCCTCTAAACCTGGAACCGTACATCGAAAATATATACAGTTTTTTAAGATTTAACTGGTTTTTTAATTCGATCATTTTACAGCATCTTGACATGCGTTCAATAAAATAACGACGTTTAGGGATATTTCACTAACGGATCCATATCACACAAGCAACAGAAACAAGAAACCCCACTGACGCGCTAGATGGAAGGGGATTGGGATAGGCCTACTCATTTAGTCAGGATTCTATTTCAGGAGGACCCGAAAAATTCAATGTTGAAAATGCTCTTTTAACAATATATTGAAATATTGTTTATATCCAATTCCATGAGAGACCTGAAACTACTTCCCTCACCCCCTCGCCACTTAAACCTCGGTAAAAATAGATTAGCCTGTTGGAAAACATATAAAAAAGGCGATACGTTATGCTAGTGTTAATCAACAATTCGAATCTTGCCATATTACCACTTAAGGAGTTGCATGACAGAAGAAACTTTTCCAATCAGGTTCGTGATGGCAAATAATTTATTGTTGACCAATCAGAAAACAGTTTACACGCGTCAAATCAGTCATGCAAGTCCGTAATCAGTAATAAATAGCGGCCTTGACAGAGAAGGAAAAAATATCAAATAACAAATTGTAAATTTTGGACGCTTGAAAAATACCTTATAGAGTCGATCCAGTTTTTCTTATCTCTAGGCAACTGGATTTGAAGCTCGTATATTTCTGGTTCTAATAAATCCGAAGATATTAGATAAATACCCCTAGAATCGAAACCGGCCTTGTCACGTACAAGCAGCTTTTCTAGACTTATTACTCCCGGCTTGCCATCCTAGAGGAAATAAAAAAAAGCAATTTAAAATGAAAATGAAATGTCGAACATAAAATTGTTAATAAAATAATGACATTTAATCTCTAGATAACAAATAAAATTAATAAAATGGAGTGAACATATTCATCCACAGTTCACACAGCTGGGTTTTCGGGCCTAGTATTTCCGTTATACGTTAGTTTTCACGCGTTTTTTTAATTTTTGTTTTACTTTATTGCGGTTTTGTATATTTTTTTAGATTTCATACGATCGTTTTTGTCACGAGCTCATTCACCACGTGACGGTTCACCAGCTGCGTTGGAATGTTTTACCTTGAAACAAAAACACCGGAATCAGAAGTGACTGTGCTTGCAGGAAAAGCTGTCGTTATCTGCAGGTCTTACTGCGCACCATAATTTACGTCGTTTTATGTAAATAATTGTTAAGTGTGCGAGTTTGCTTTTTTTTTTTTTTTTTTTTTTTTTGTTCTTGATGTACTCCGCTTCTTTATTATAGTGGGTAATAAATAAATTATTATTATTACTATTATAATAGAAGCACCAGAAATAGAAGTTTCCTAAAATGTGTAAATGTGAGAAACTATTTCGTTTATACTAAATAAAAGTCGTGCCGCTCTTCTCTTGTAGAGTTAGCACAAGGCGTTTTTTTATATTTTTTTTTTACCGAATTTCATGTTTTCGTCTTTCCATGAGATCAATATATAAAATCCTCTCCCCCCCCCCCCAAAGGGACACATCTTAGTTCTATTTACATGTAATTGTATAATTTTACTTTAATAAAACTAATACAATGCCTGATTTTAGTTATTTTTATCATTTTGTTTTTATGAGAGTTTAGTATAGAAGTTTTTGTCTCTTTTAGTAATTACAGAAACAAAACATGGTTCATATACTTTTTCCACTTTCATGCAGTTTCGTTACTCTGCCTCAACTCGATCACGTCTTAAGTGATAAAAAAAAGGAATGGGCCAATATTTGCCTCTGTTTCGGAAAAGTTGAAAATTTCGCTTCCCTTGTGACCAAAATTATGCATAAAATAAAGATATTCTAGGTATGCATTCGTAAAAATAAAATATTGGTATTCCTCTTTAGGTAGATGTTTGAAGAAGTCTTTTTTCGATAGAATTTTCTTTTAACTTTCTGAGAATCTCGTTTTCAAATAAATATACAAGTCAGAATTACGTAGCGACGTTGCTCAGTCGTTTTCGCTGATAAAAATTACAGTTTCTTGTCATAGCCTAGCTTAAGAGTTACTACTGATGGTGATTGCAATGTCCTTAACCTTAAGGTAAATAGCGACGAAGACCACACTGCCTTTCCATAACAAACAAACACACTTAGAAACAGCAGGCAAAATTTTCTCAAGACAGTGGAATTCAATTCAATGGATATTTTAAAAGTTTTAATATATATATATATATATATATATATATATATATATATATATATATATATATATATATATATATATATATATATATATATATATATATATATATATATATATATATATATATATATATATATATATATATATATATATATATATATATATATATATATATATATATATATATATATATATATATATATATATATATATATATATATATATATATATATATATATATATAATATATATATATATATATATATATATATATATATATATATATATATATATATAGCTAGTAAATAACCTATTAGCTAGCAAATCTTACAAGTTTTCCCATGATAATTCACTCTATTTTTTCAATGCTATGATATTGACAGTTTTCAAAATTTTCTTCGTTGTTTTTGTAAATATCGAATATGTAACACCCAATTAGAGTTTAGTACCCACATTTCTTGGATTTGACTTGTTGCCACCCACAACAGCTGGTAATAAGTCAAATATTGACGGCGGAAAACACCGATGGTGGCAAGGTGGCAACAAGTAAATTCCATGTATATAGTATTTTATACGAATTTCGTCATCCACATGTCTTGAATTTGACTTATTGGCACCAACGATTTGATTTTATGTGTCATCGTGGATTAGATTTGTTGGTAACAGCGATCTGATTTGTTGATTACAAACCAGAGCCACTCAAAAGGGTATATAAAGTCCCGACATGTTGTGCAATTACCTGCCCCCCCCCCCCTTAGAACAGTTAATACCACATTGTTGGGTCCATTGCAATTTTTGAGCTATACACCCGCCATACTTTATATATGATTGGAACACACTTTATTGGAATATAATTTGAGCTGTATGTGTTTTCAATGCTTTATCTTAGGAAGGAGGACTCAACACTTCTGACAAACAACTATGTATTTTTTTTATAATGTGACTTTTCTCCTTGTTTTTCTCTCTCTTCTTCATCCTCCTATGCTGTTTTCTTTAATGTTTTAGTGGCCTATTCCAGTTTTTTTTATGAAGGTTTCTAGATGTAAAACCAGAATATTCTAGATTATCTATTTTATTCAATGTCTTTTTTAAAGTAAAAAGGACAGACATCTTTGGTTTGTTCACGCTAACTGAAAATTTTCTAAGATTTTTCCTTTGGTTGTTTCAAAATTACTAAATTTGTCGAACAATACTATAATTTCATCAACATTGTCAAGTAGAACCACAAAAATCCATAAGAAATACTAGTTAGCTAATTTTGGTAACACTTTTCGTCGGTAAAAATTCAAACATCATATATTTAATGATTCCCAAGGAATATATTTAACCTTTAAAGGAAAGCTACATATTCTTAGGCTGCTTGTCGGTGCCATTTGTTCTTTAGCATATTTTTTGGCTGCTTTTTAATCTATATTTCTTTTTTAATTTGGCATCCACTACTACGAAAAACTGCAGAACTGCCTGTGGAGGTCATTTTCATTACCAATTATATTCCCAATTTTTACTAGCTTTAAAAGATACACGTGGTTGTGTAAATTCAAACAATCAGGTTTCATTTTTACTGTTTACTTTTTTACTGTTTAATTTTTACTGTTTACTGATACTTTTATTACTTTTTTACTATTTCTGCACATTTTGCTCCTTATTATATAGCCTAACTTCATTTTTTCATAAAACTTGTGAACTCAGGTAAGTTTTTTCTAGGCCTTTAAACTTTCTGGTGAAGAAAAATTATGGTGATAATTCAACATAGTCAGTTTTTATTGATGCATATACGTCCGTACGCGCCGTGCCTACGGACTCCTCCTTGGCAGTAAATTATTGCTTATCCGTTTTTTACTTGCGCGTATTTATGGTGTTTTTGTTATTCCACACGTTCTACCGCTATCTCCCTTATAGCACATCTTATTGGAAGGGGATAAAAGAAGGAAGGGGGTACCTTTTAAATATCCTGCCCTGGGCCAGATATTAAAAAGTAACAGAAAATGTGGAGCTACAGATGCTCTAACTGCCGTTATTGAAAGAAAAATTTTTTGTAAGAAGTTCGCTGTATCTGAACCGTGATTATACGTGTTGTTTTCTTAAAGTACATTTTATCTGTTCTGTTTCGGTTGATTCGCTGGAAGATCTTCTTTTTTTGGTGTTATGCATATTGTCAGAGCTGGAGCCAGTTTATTTCTCAGGGAGGGGGCAAATGTAGACTTTGCCGTCCCTGGCCAATACTGTAAATATTAGAATTTTTGCCCAAAAACATTAAAATTCATGCTTGTTTTGCCACACTGAGCTCTTGCCCCCTTTAGCCCCCACCCTAGATCTGGCTCTGTATATCGTGCTACATTTCATTATATTTTCTTTTTTTATTTATTATAACACTGTTCATTCACTGTTGTTTAAAAACGCAAAATAAATCTCATTCATTCAAATTTAAGCTAGAAAACTTAATATCTTGAATTGAAATTTCTTCTCCCTTTTCCATGAAGGGTAGAAACAATCTATCAAACACTTAACTATTGTATGGGCACGTAAACCCAAAGAAAATTTACATCCAAATTTACTCTACTAAGTGTGTCAGTAAACAGTTATCATTCAATACTCTTCAAACAAGAAATTCTATCTTCAATTTTTCAGCATAATAACAGTCTCCGCAGAAAAAGAACCAGCGAAAGACAAAACATTCTGCTTGATTAGAACTTTTTGAAAAAAAAAAGCATATTTAAGTCGAGCCATGCCTCACCTCATTTCACCTGATCTAAGAAGGGGAGATAACAACCTAGCCCTAACCTTAAAAATAATATACATCTTTCTTCCATCTTTCGTTTTCCATTGAAATATCAAAATAGAAAAACGAAAAAAAAAAAAAAAAAAACGACATTCAACGGAAAGAAAGTCGAGCCATGCCTCACCTCATTTGGTCTGAACCAAGATCAGGTCCATGACCTGATCCAATATCAACCTTGCCCTAACTTTAAAAGTAATATACACCATTCTTCCATCTTCCGTTTTCCATCAAAATATCAATATAGAAAAACGAAAAAAAAAAAAAAAAAAAAAAAAAAAAACAACAACAACAATCAACGGAAAGAAATCATGTTCAACACTAATCAAGCACCATCTCCACTTGGTCTCCCCTTGCAACAATCACCACTTGCAAAAATATCACAGATAAAAAAAACCACAAAAGATAGCAAAATGATAAAAGTAGGGAAGCAAATAGATATAGCAAAAATAGCGACGGGACTGTGAAAAAGAAAAAAAAAACATAAAAAAATCAGCAAAAGATTAGACATTCTACGACAGATGCCACTGTTAGACCTTCAGTTTGATGAAAATTAGATTGTCCTTTTAAGCAACTGAATTTAAATTATTATCTTTAAATAAAGCAAAGCATTATATTTAATTCTATAAATTCAAAAATGATCCACTTTTGGTTTGATTTACAGTCAATCTGAGATGACCTCTACACTACTTTCTCTGCTATTTCTTCCTCTTTTTTTGGACTTTGCTGCTCTTTTTCCTGATTTGCTCTTTTTTTGTCTTGTGCCTCTACTCTTTTTTTCTATGCCATTTCTTCCTCTTTTTTTTGGACTTTGCTGCTCGTTTTCCTGATTTGCTCTTTTTTTGTCTGAAGATGTATTTCTCTGAAGTGTTATATTTACGTTCTATGTGTTAAGCTGACACACCGAGCTCTACTCTCCGCTGGCTGGAGAGAAAATTTTGTTAGAACTATTTGTATGAATAAAGAATCCATACAGTGCCTAAGTTTTTAGGAGCAGAACAACATTCAACCAACATATTCTATGAAAGAGAAATAGAAAAAAATAAACTTTATAAACAAGACTTTCAATTATAGATCATAAATTTGGAATGAACTATAAACTACGAGCAGCAATAGAACCCTTACCTGAGCAAAGAAATGAAATTTTTGATTATTTTCCTGCAAAAAGAAAATAACATCTGAGAGAACAACAACCGTGGCAACCTGGACTTTCCCACGAGCGTTACTCAACACAGCCACACCTTCAAACCTAAAAAAAGGGAAGAATAGATTAATAACGGATTTATTACGAGCTATATGTCAAAGCCTCAGGCATATTACCAAATCAGCAACTATGATTTGTTCTTGGGGTGGATCGGCGGCTCAACTACAGGAAACTGCATTCATTTAGCAAGTAAATAACTAAAGGAGGGCAAGTTCTTTGATAATTTCTCACATTTTAGCGACGGGTTCAAACACAGTATACATGATGTAGGCCTTACTTTTGTTATAGCCTGAATTTTACTTACATATTATGTGATGAAAGGGAGCGATTCTGTCTTTTTCCGGAATACTGCAGGTTATTTGTTCTCAAGATACTTAGAAACGGGTTTTTCAGAGAGAGAGAGAGAGAGAGAGAGAGAGAGAGAGAGAGAGAGAGAGAGAGAGAGAGAGAGAGAGAGAGAGAGAGAGAGAGAGAGAGAGAGAGAGAGAGAGAGGAGAGAGAGAAAGAGAGAGAGAGAGAGAGAGAGAGAGAGAGAGAGAGAGAGAGAGAGAGAGAGAGAGAGAGAGAGAGAGAGAGAGAGAGAGAGAGAGAGGGGGGGGGAAGAGAGAAAGAGGGGAAGAGAGAAAGAGAGAAAGAGAAGAGAGAAAGAAGGGAAGAGAGAAAGAGGGGAAGAGAGAAAGAGGGGAAGAGAGAAAGAGGGGAAGAGAGAAAGAGGGGAAGAGAGAAAGAGGGGAAGAGAGAAAGAGGGGAAGACAGAAAGAGGGGAAGAAAGAAAGAGGGGAAGAGAGAAAGAGAGAAAGAGGGGAAGAGAGAAAGAGGGGAAGAGAGAAAGAGGGGAAGAGAGAAAGAGAGAAAGAGGGGAAGAGAGAAAGAGGGGAAGAGAGAAAGAGGGGAAGAGAGAAAGAGGGGAAGAGAGAAAGAGGGGAAGAGAGAAAGAGGGGAAGAGAGAAAGAGGGGAAGAGAGAAAGAGGGGAAGAGAGAAAGAGGGGAAGAGAGAAAGAGGGGAAGAGAGAAAGAGGGGAAGAGAGAAAGAGGGAAGATAGAAAGAGGGGAAGAGAGAAAGAGGGGAAGAGAGAAAGAGGGGAAGAGAGAAAGAGGGGAAGAGAGAAAGAGGGGAAGAGAGAAAGAGGGGAAGAGAGAAAGAGAGGAAGAGAGAAAGATGGGAAGAGAGAAAGATGGGAAGAGAGAAAGAGGGGAAGAGAGAGAGAGGGAAAGAGAGGGAGAGAAGGGATGGGGGAGATAGAGAGAAGCCCCATTGCGCCGAAACTTGCGGTTGCTTAGTTAATTTAGGACACAGGGAGACTTCTCACTTGAAGAGAATATGCCTACAAGCACATGTGCAAAAATGTGCCTGCACAATGCAGGTTCAGTCCCCACCCCCTTACCACCTTAGAATTTTGAAAACTAACCCCATGGTTCCGTGCAAGAGCAATTTCAAAATCCAACAACTTGTTTAGGTCATACACTATCTAGACCGGAATGCCTATTTTAATTCAAAATATAGGCCAATATGGCTAAACAGTACAGAAATACGTAAAAGCTCGGCAACGATTTCCAGTGAAAGTCACTTTGATTTTTTTACCTTTTTTTCACAAAGAAAATAACAAAGAAAAAAAGGAGACTGAAGAAAACTATGTGTCTTTAATAAGAACAACTTGTGACAATGGTTCTTGCCCTTCCCATCTTAACTGGATTTCTGAATCCTTCCAAGATTAAACAACCTCTTCTTTTACAAGCCCATCAATATTTCTTATTTCTTTATCTCTTTTAACGTAACGAGTTAGGTCAAAAAAGAAAAAAAAGGAAAAAAGCAAGGTAGAATACCAAAGAATTGTGTATTTGAATAGTACAGTCTTGGTCAGTAGAGAACCCGTTCCCCCACCACAGAATTTCGGAGATTTGTATGATTTCCCTATATTCTCTACATACTTTGCCTGTTTCTTTCATTTTTTTAAGATCCAACGTACCGTTATGTCAACCCAAAACAAAAGCCAGACTTGCAGTGAGAGGCAAATTGAGAGCAAAACTGTATCTTTGGTTAACCCCCCCCCCTACCCCTCCTAAAAAAGGAACAAAGAAAAAAAAAACAGACTGAAGGAAATTGAGTTTCCTTAATATAGAAAGACAACTGGTGACAGCAGCTTTTGGCCTTCCCATCTCAGCTGGGTTTCTGAATCCACTCATGATTTAACCAACCCCTTTTTGAATGGGTCCTTGACTACTTCCCCTTTCATCAGTTCTATTGCTACTACTAATACTGCTAACAGCTCACCGCAGCACCAAGCCGCCTGAGCCCAACACCGTTGCGCACGCTCCTCCTCCCTCCCAATCTATTCAAAGCATCCCTCTTTACGCCATAAAGTAATTAAAACTTCTCATGAAAACTCATTGATTAGATCAAACATGGTTTTTCACTCACATAAGCTTTCGATTTCCAGAAAGTAGGTCAGACTTCTTGAACTTTGTCCCTTTGTAAGCCGTCGCTGATTTGGCATCAATTTTGTTGTAAATATCTAAGAGTCTTTCTTCTCTTTCCTTTTCGGCTACTTTAGCGTTCACATCAACAATGATGTCCTGAAGACAAAAAGTCAAATAAGGTTAAATATCTTGAAAGCCGATTTTTCAACATGTTAAACCACAACGTAGGCTTGACAATGAGCTATCTCCTTTATTCGTTCAGAAATAAATCATATAATACTCCTTTTGGGGTACTAAATTTTATTTCATCTTCATCTTCAATAGAAGAGGTTTTTTCATAGCTTTTTAGATTATACTATGTAACATTATACTATTATAGCCATATTGTAGAATTTTCGCAGATTTTTATTTCAACGCCTGATTTTGACAAACAAGGAGAAAATATAATTAAAAAAAAAAAAAAAACGAGAAACCGAGAGCGAGTTTTAGCCAGCGGACAAAACGAAGTGTAAAAACGAAAGTACACATTTTGGCAAAGACCTTCGCCAAGTCATCAGTGCTCAAAAAAAAAAAAAAAAAAAAAAAAAAAAATTGAAAGCCACCCTCGGTTCCTTGTTTATTATATATATATATATATATATATATATATATATATATATATATATATATATATATATATATATATATATATATATATATATATATATATATATATATATATATATATATATATATATAAATATGTATATATATATATATATATATATATATATATATATATATATATATATATATATATAGATATATATATATATATATATATATATATATATATATATATATATATATATATATATATATATATATATATATATATATATATATATATATATATATATATATATATATATATATATATATATATATATATATATATCTATATATATATATATATATATATATATATATTAAAATAAAAGTTCAAAATAGGGATAAAATCCTTTTTAATAGACAGTGTACAGAAATTCACAAAAATACCAGATATTTCGGTCACACATACAGTGACCGTCATCAGTAGTAAAACGTCATTACTTTTACTGCTAATGACGGTCACTATATATGTGACCGAAATATCTGGTATTTTTGTGAATTTCTATACACTGTCTATTAAAAAGGATTTTATCCCTATTTTGAACTTTTATTTTATCGTCATGGAAAGGCAGTGTGGTCTCCGAAATTATCTATATATATATATATATATATATATATATATATATATATATATATATATATATATATATATATATATATATATATATATATATATATATATATAATATATATATATATATATATATATATATATATGTATATATATATATATATATATATATATATATATATATATATATATATATATATGTATATATGTATATATATGTATATATATGTATATATGTATATATATATATATATATATATATATATATATATATATATATATATATATATATATATATATATATATATGTATATATGTATATATGTATATATATATATATATATATATATATATATATATATATATATATATATATATATATATATATATATATATATATAATATATATATATATATATATATATATATATATATATATATATATAATATATATATATATATATATATATATATATATATATATATATATATATATATATATATATATATATATATATCTTTTGTAAAACGTGAATAGCCAGTGTGGTCTTAGAACGTGTTAAAGCCTAACTCCAGCACCGACAATGAATTTCGTTCATCTGTTGGACAGTGTTCAACTTTCAAGCGTAATTTCTGCGATCTACCAACAAAACTGAAGATAGGGGGTAGATTTTAGAATAAAAAAACGTGGAAGCTAGGAACAGAAGTTTCTCAGTTTGCTAGCCTGATAAATGACATGATGCATTAGCAGAAAAATGAATATATTAGTACATGTATAAGCTTTTTTTAACCGATTTCTCTATGTTCCAATTTTCCGCTTCTGCAGTACAAGTCTGACGTTAAAATCAACAAAGACGAATCGTTGATAAATACAATCATATATCAAATACAATATATATATATATATATATATATATATATATATATTTATATATATATATATATATATATATATATATATATATATATATATATATATATATATATATATATATATATATATATAAATATATATATATATATATATATATATATATATATATACAAATAAATGTAGTCATAAATTGATATGACTACAATCGGGCTGAGGCATAAGATTCAAACTCATATTTACTGATAAGCCTTAATTGAGGAGGTGGATTAAAAAGCACTTCAAAAAAGTTTAAACTTATTTATAAAAAATATTACTATAATACACCTTACTTTACATTATTGGTAAATTTTTATTGCTCAAGAGAAAATTCCTTATTAGGATCCTGTTCATTTCAATACACCGGAAGTTGTAAAACCATATAACAAGCCCGGCTAGCTCAGACTACAGTGTATCAGAATCCAAATCTCAGGGTCATGGTTTTGAGCCTGGCATTAGGCTATTTTACTCGGTATGAAGCAAAATATTAAGAGTATATTTCTTTTTGGATAAAAGTTGCGATTCGGAAGAAAAATCAACATGAGACTATTACATCCTACGCATCCAAATGGATGAAAAAACTAATTAAATTGGAGGGAAGGGGGGATTTTCACTTCGTAAATGAATATTTCCAATTTTACAGCTTTAGTGTGTTTTGTATTAAAGCTGGGGATCGAGTTGAAACTTTCAGGGACAGTTTTATTGAGAGGAGGGGAGATGATTTCAACTGTGGTGCTGAAGAAAGGGAAAGAGGCTTCGATTCTAATTGTCTACATAAATTTAAGCAAACATTAGAGAGGGTTTCTATCTCTCACCAAGTTTCAAGATACTCGCAAGTTGTCCCATCATTTTCTATATGGTTTTCATATATTCTGTAGTTTTTTTGCCCTTTTTCTCAGTTTTCCTCCGTCCCAAAATTTGCTGTCACGAAAATACGGCTTTCGAATCGAAAAAATGTTGTCCTTCTTCCGGCAAAAGACAAAGAAAAAAAGAAGAAGAAAAGAACATTAAAAATCTACAACTCTCCACTGGAGGGGGGAGAGCTTGATACAACTTAATACCGCAGTTTCAGCAGTAAAAATAACGTCGAGTTTTGTAAACTGACCTGGAGAAGGAATGTGTCAATCAACCTCAAAAATTCCAAGTACAAGTCAGTTTCCCTTCCCCTTTTGTTGAACATGAAATGTAATTAAAGGTAGGGATCTCCCAGTGGCAGTATCATAGAAGGACATTAGAATTAAAGGGTGCATTAGGGAGTAAATGGAGAAAATGAAGTATGAATGGATTGTAAAATAAGGGGAGAATTAGCTTGCTTGATCTCCTTTTTTTCTGGAAAAAGTGAAAACTGGAGGACTTGAGTTTTTCAAACAGTTCGTGGTAGCGAACTGTAAGTAAGTAGCGACCCAGCGCAACAGTAAGCGAAACTCTAAAAGATGGAATTTTGATACCAATAGTTATATCAAAAGAATCGGCTTATTATACTGATTCCAAATATATAACTGTCATTAAGTTTAGTCTTACCCATGAAAGGCTACGAGGCTCAAAAAATTTGCATGATTTTCGAAAAAGGGGGAAACACTCCATCATTAGCGTAGGCAGCATTAGGCAGCATATTGTCTAGGGGGGGGGGCAGTCGATAGTGTGATGGAGTTTTATCAACTGCTTTTTCCAAACCATCTGCTTTTTCAGCCATATCTAATGTAAATTTGAAGGTCTAGGGGAGGGGGGCAGCTGCCCCCCCCCCTACCCCCTCCCTACGCCCATGCACCCCATATAAGTCAAACAATCTTAATGGAAAATCACGCCACCAGATTCAGCGTATCAGAGAACCCTGCTAAATAGGTTTCAAGCTCCTATCTACAAAAATATAAAATTGTGTATTTTTTGCCAGAAGAAAGATCTGGCAAAAAATATATTGAAATTTTGTCCCAATTCTTTAAGAACGACCCCTGAAACGACCCCTGAAGGTTCATTTAGCTAGAACAATAAGAATCTATTTTTAAAGCACTAGAAAACTTAACCGTGAAGAGCGAGATATTGAGGAGGGGGCAACCCCCTCATATATGTAAAAGTTTCTATTTGTTTTAAGTTTTAATGTTGATACTTACTTTCAGTTGAAAAGCATGTTTTTTTATATTTAATCTCGTTATAAGCTTGCGATAAAATGTCGCTTTAAAAATTATAAGAATTAAACCATGCAATCAAGGCATATTAGTGGAGTAGGAAATTTCCCTTCCTTTACTAAGACGAAATTTGACAAAACACAATCAAGTTACAGACTTTTACCTTGATAAGCTGCATAACTTGTTGAAGTTTGAAATTCTCTTCTGGCTTGTCCCTACTTGTCTTTATGAGAGGATCTACAAGCAAGGGATATTTAGTTATCCTTTGAGTAACAAAGAGGATACATTCAGGAATGCCTTTTTTCTTGCATAGAGGATTCTGAGAGCAAGTCCGAACAAAGGCTTGAAATTTCCTGTCTGCTTTAAGAATGTCTTTGTATAAAGAAACAGCTTCTTTGTGTCGACTGCAAAATTCACCATAAATCGATCTATAAAGACAAAAATACATAATATTTTATAAATAGGTATTATACATACAACTTAACATAAATATAAACTACAGACATTACTTCAATTTTCCCAGACTATAAAAACTGAAACAGTTAAACACGTATGAACTAATTTCGGAATGCTTCAAAGTACCAAAACATTTTCTAATTATATGAAAAACATAGATTTTTTGGGGATGAGCGAAGACGGAACCACAAGTAAAATTGCCATTTTCATTATAGGTTAAAATGCAATATCAACTTAGCTTCTAGGCACGCAAATGTAAAATCCTTGGGGGAGGGGGCAAAGGATCTTTTTGGGAGGGATTCAAGCATAAAAAGTGCAGCTATTATGCTAAAACTTCAATTTTTCAAACATATCTGCAACATGCTGCTAACATCTCCAAACATGTTGTAGGATATAGTAGGAAAAGTGATTGTTTCCAATTCAGTTGTTTTCAGTTGATTCAGTTGTTTACCTACAGAAGTAGGATATAGTAGAAAAAGTGATTGTTTCCGATTCAGTTGTTTTTCCTTAATTGTACAAGGTAAAATATGGCGTTAATAATCAAAATTTACATTTACAATCTTTTCTAATTGTCATATTTTTTTTTATTCTCTCCGCTTTGGCACACATAGCGCGACTCTTAATTAAAACGCCAAAATCAATAGGAGACCCTATCCCTACTTATCACTACAAAACAAGGCATCTTCATTTGAAGTAGTTAGGTCGGGAAACCATAGTTTAAACCCTTGAAGGGCTAGTTTAACCTAGTCCCTAAAATAAAGAGGACAAATTTTCAAAGGGAGATTTATTCCAAAGTCAATCCAGTTCTTTGACATTAGCACCTAGAAATGTGTAAAAAAATACTTAAAAAAAACTGTGTTACAGAAAAAAAAATGTGTAAAGATACTTAGAAAAATGTGTAAAGATAAAAAATGTGTAAAGATACAAAAAAAATGTGTAAAGATACTTAAAGGCTAGTTTTAGTGATAATGAAATTAGTGGTTTTATGCAGATTTAAAAAATCATTCAGGCATAATGGTAATTTTACAGATTCTGTTCTCTACGATTTTATTCTCCATAACTTGGCAAAAAATAATCAAATAATAAATAAAATCTAGTTTTCATAATGATTATTTACTTTTTTTTCATCTAGTCACTTCTATTATCTATAGCTTGACACAAAAAAAAATAATCCTGTTTTCAGAATAACAATTTTGCAGTCTCTTCTTTCTCCGTTTGTCAGTCATATTCTCTGTGAACTGGTAAAAAAAAAATGCTGGTTTTCACAGTAGTAATTTTGCGGTTTCAGTTTTCTCCGCTTGTCTGTTCTATTTTCTCTGATTTGCTCCCCCCCCCCAAAAAAAAAAACATGAAAAAACAAAAATAAACATTTAAATCCAACGTTTTCTCTTCTCCTTTCGTTATTGTTATTCTCCGTCAATTGGCAAGATAATACGGAAAAAACATATTCAGTTTTACATTAATAGTCTTAAGGTTTCCGCCCTCCCTACTCGTATTTCTATCCTCCCCAACTTGGCGAAAAAAAATATTTCCATCGTATTTTCACAGATCTTACTACTCCATTTCTCACTAGCTTAGCAAACAAAAGAACAACCTTTGCGATATAAGTTTACGGTTCTCGTCACCTTTCTTGTCCCTCCTTTGTTCTCTAATTTGGCAAAAACTTGTTTACATAGTTTTCAACAATTTTCCAAGTGAGAAAGAGCTCCTTGCCTAGTTAGCGCAGAGCAAGTTTTTCATTTTCAGGTAATGTCTTAACCATTGCTTCACCAGCATCAAAAAGCGAAAGCGCATCCCATATTTTCGGTTAAAAGACCTTCAAACAATAAACCTCACAGACAACTCCAATAAATTTTATTTTACTCTCCTCAACACTAATAAATGGCAAGGGGAAGAGTAAATTAAAAGCGACTAAAGCTCTCTTAGTGAAAGCTAAGAGAGTAGGAGCATAAATACGCCTCTTAGGACAAATTCGAGGCTTATTTGAGATAGGATGAAGATATTACGACAAATGAAACCGATGTGGTGAAAATTAATAAACAAAATGGAACAAAAGACGGCACATAAAAAGTGTACATTCGAGTGAAAAATAGCAACATTAAATGAAGCAGGGCCTAATTGCCCGAGGGAGAGAATTCCGGAAAATTCAAAAAGTATCAATTATTATTGGCCCCAGAACATTTTCCCAAATTCGTTATTTTTTTCTAGATCAGCCTGGGCTCTTAAATAGCCATTACACAAGAAGCGAAAGTTTATGGAGAAAGTTTTCACAGCAAATGGAACAGAACTGCTCATAAAGATGCCATTGTTGGTCGGGACTGAAAAATCCCAAATATGAGCAAAATTAAGCCTTTTTAGGACATATTTAATATATTATTCTGGAAGATTTTACAATGGACATGATATGAAAAGAATATGTTGCAAAGGGAGAATGCGTATGAAAAGAAAGTTACTATAACAAATCGAGAATAATTTATTTTTTATATATTTTTTTTTTTTTGTAGGCAGGGAAGGATAACAACAAAATTTGAAAATGATTTCCTTATTTTACGAATATTTTTGTTATAAACTGAAAATAGTTTTTTTTTTTTAGGGAGAGAAAATATTTACTGACAAGAAATAGAAAATAAAAAAATTTGCCAATAAGCCTTTTAGCTTGTGTGGCCGTCACTAAACTACGAAACATAATATTATATTCCCAAAAAGTAATTTTGAACGAAGAAGAAAAAAAATATCTACCTGAAACACTGTTTCATAAAGAAGAAGAAAATAAAAACAATTCATAAGCAAATTTCAGGATTATAAATGCACACCAAAATAGTGGCTTTAAGCAATCCACGAACAGTCGGCCTATCCTTTTGAAAACCCAACTGTTAACTTCTAACACCGAATTCAAAATGGCAGCCGAAACGCTAATAAAAACGTTGTAAGAGGTAAATATCTAATAATTCGACATTAAAAAGAAATTTTAGCGTCGAAAAGTCGACGCAAAATGAAATAAAACGACGTAAAATAAAGTAAAACAATGTAAAATAAAGTACAAAATAAAAAACGACGGAAAATAAAACAACATTTCGGAGGAAATGGATAAACCTCAAAAGATAATTCGAAGTCAAGGAGGGGTGAGGTTTTTAGAATGGATAGTTTCATTGGCTGAAAGTGAAAAGAAGAAATATGGGTAAAAAATCAGCCAAAAAAATATATGACACCACACAGTTTAAGAAGGCGTTGCTTTTCTTTGAATGTGTAGTTGTCTTTGGGAATCAACATATAATCAAATATTTAATTTTTGCGGACGAAAAAAAAATTGTCAAATTGAACTAATTTGTTCTGCTTATTTGATTTCAGGGTATAATGTGGCAACACTGATGCGGCAAAATATATTTTTATTTTAACATCTTTTCGTATTTTGTGGTTATTAAAGTCAATTTTAGAAAGGATGTGACATAACTCCTTTTGCATTACAGCAGCCAAGAAAGCACAGACCAATCCTTTAATCTAAACTAGCTAACGAAAACAAGATTCTTGTGCAATATGTGAACCCTCATACTCTTTCCTGGTAACAAATAAACTAATCTGATTCCTTACTCTTACCATGTATAATAACGCATCTCTTATATAAATATTTCAATTTTAAGCGCTTCGAAATTTGACCTTTTTTCAAAGATTGCATAAAAAAAATTCTGCAGCTGCTGTTAAAAAATGGAGGACGATGTTGGAAATTGGAATATTTGTTTGAAGGATAAGGATTTTCTTTTGTGGCTCAAAAATTTTGATTTCAAAATATTTAAAGAAAAAAAAACATCTTTTGGGATTTGCCGGAAAAAAGAAAGAAAAAAAAAACAACAAAACAATATTAGTCAGTTTTTATGTATTTTTAAAAATTTCAGTTAAAAATAACAATTAAAAGAATTTGGAATATTTATTGAAGGATTGTTTTGCAGCTTGAAAATTTTGTTTTCAAAACGTTTAACGAAAATAAAACTTCCTTTGGAATTTACCGAAAAACAAATGAAGTAAGAATACAACATAACCTTTCCTGGTAACAAATAATATATTTGTTACCAAATAATGGATTAATAAATTAATCCATTTTATGCACAATTTTCTATCTTTAGCCTCTTCTCGGAGTATGATACAGAATAACACAAACTGAATATACAGAACCGCAATTCTGTCATATATAAGGAAATCAGCCTCAAAGAGATGAACTGCTTGGATATTAATCTTGCCTTAATTGATCTCCCGAGATTACCAAATATGGCTATATTAGTAAATTTTCTGAAGTAGATACTCAGTCCTATTCAGAGAATTATCAAGGATCACAAAGGTCAAAACAACTACTCACCCAGAGGGAAACATGGGGGAGTGTGGGACCCACTATGCTCACGTACTGCCTCTTCCTGAATTTTAATCTTACTTCTTAAAAAAAAAAAAAAAAACACTTTTGAATTGATTAAGGCGTTTGGAAAGACATTCCCTGGCCTTCATTATTCAATGAATTTACGGGTTGACTACGCTTACAGAGTCTTTGAGCTATGCATTTATGACTAATTATTTTTTAAGAAACAAGCAATGTGGACCATATTTACATTAATTATTTAATTCTTTAAATAATAATTTAATTCATTAATTTAATTAATTATTTAAAAAATAATTATTTAATTCGATGAAATCAGCTTATTTGAAATTGATATTTAGTCTAAAAAATGTATTATAATACGTAAGGCCGTTTAGGGGGAAGAGATCAGGACCACAATTTACAAAATACTTAAAGCCAATAGAATACGGTGTCATGAAATATGTATGCCCCAGTTTCATCAAACACCAATTTTTAAAAGTGGGCAGAATTATTGGTGCAAATGGTTTAGTATTTCCAGAAGATTGTTCCAGATTATTTCAGGAGGCTAGGGGGTCTAAAGTTGCAAAAGAAATAAGACAATCAATGTAATTATTAGTTTTGTGAAAGCTCCATAGTCTGTTTCCGTTAACCCCAGAATAGAATACCGGGTAAATTCTAAGTGAGGGGACCTTGGCTATCTTAGAGAAAAGATGAAGTAGGTGAAATAAAACGTACAGCAATGCCGAAATTTTGCAGCCAAAATTATGCCTATGGAAGGTGTTTTGAAGTATCTATCTCTACCTCTTGGTGTTATTAAAGCAAAACTTTCAAAAAGCGACATAAAGCACAAGTAAAGCCCCCGAAAAAGTGTTTTGAGGTTTGTATCTTTACTAAATCATAATTTATATAGCTTAAAAAGTTTTGGAAAATGTTTTTTAATTGAAAAAAAAAATATATATTTTGTCATTATAATTTTTATTTCAAAACCCAGAGTCAGAGAAAAGTAGATTCAAACCAAAATTTATGGGAACATATTTTCTCCTGAAGGTAAATCAGGTATAGACTTTTTTTATGCAATTTTCTGAGGCATAGAAATAGAAAATTAATATACATTGTAGTTTGATAACACCTTCAAAGGGCATAATTGAGGCTTTAGATTAATTCCTGAAAGTTTCATTCTCTATTCTCCTAAACCAACTATTTTCGAAGATATTAAAAAAACCTCTTACCGAGAACTTTATCATGCCCAAGACTATATCCATGGGGGGTGGGGATACCGGGTTTCAATCCCCCCCCCCTTACAAAAAAATGCCTATCATGGAAAAAGTCAAAGAAGAGTAGGCTCAAACCAAAATTATGGAAAACGTATAACTACGTTTATTTAGGTTTAGAGTTCATTTCTCAATTAAGCCTCAAGGCATGTGCGTAGGTGTATTTTGTAGCATTGTAGCATGTGTCACAAATCACAATCACACACACACAATCACAAATCACAAGTGTAGCATGTATTTTGTATATTTCATAAATAAAATATCCATCTATCTATCTATCTGATAAATGAAATTTCAAATAAACAAAAATTAGGACATGTAACCAATTCCAATGTAAAAGAACAAAAATAGACACATTTTTATATTTTTAATTTTATACTTACTTTTATGGCTTTATTCGCGTTTTCATAATTCTTGTGATTTTTTTTTCATACAATAAATTAAACCAAACATTCAAAATGGTAATTAGAAAAATTAAACAAGAAAAAAAAAAGAAAAAAAAAAGAGATCTTAGGTTAAGAAATAGGGAATTAATACACACAGCTGCTAGATAGTTCTTTTTCATGAAGAGTATAAGAGTAATGGAAACAAAAAGCTTTTCTTATTTCATTATAAGGTTGGGAAATTAAAAACTGTTCAAAATCTGCAGAAATTCTTCATTAGTGTACAATGAGATAATAACTACTATGTTAAGAAAGAGCATATAATAAGGAATCTAACTGTAAAATTTTTATTTTATGTTCTATATAGCCCAGGCTATCTGGGGGAAGGGGAATTTTCAAAAACGCAAACAAAACCATAAAAATAGCAACCTAAACATGTCTCTACGCTTCTACATATTCTTTTGGAGAGCCACTGTTCTTAATTAATACCAATTTTTCATCAGTTCTTACTACCATTTAAATGTATTCCTTTCAAGTGCATAGGAAATCAACTGGTGAGTCATTTGTTGATTAAAACATTTGTTCAGCGAAGTAAACAGATTACTTTAAAAATTAGAGTTTTGAAAGTATTTTTAGGCACCAATTTTTGATACTTTTAAAGGAGATTGAGTAAAAAAAAAAAAAAAAAAAAAAAAAAATACTATAAAAAATAATAAAATAAAAATAAACAAAATTAGGATTATAAAACAAACTGTCTTTACAAAATAGTAAAATCAAATGAGCAAACTTTGTTCGTTTCTATAAACTTGATAACTTGTGATTTTTTTTTTCTCATGCAATAAATTAAACCAAACATTCAAAATAGTAATTAGAAAAATTAAGCAAGAAAAAAAAAGAAAAAAAAAAGAAAAAAGAGATTTTAGGTTAAAAAATAGGGAATTAATACATACAGCTGCTAGATAATACCTTCCCAGGGCGTAATTTAGGCTCCAGATTTAAGTCTCATAGTTTCATTGTACTAAATTAACTATTTTCCAAGGTAGAAAAAACCTCTCATCTAGAATTCCACCGAATATCGTGCCCAAAACCCATCCAAGGGAGTGGAGTATTGGGTTTGAAACCCCACCTAACATTTCCATCTGACTCGTACAAACGAAATAAAATGCATATAAACAAAGTTTTGATTCGTTTTTTAGTTGTTTTTTTTTTTTTTAAACCTCCTGAAAAAAATCTAGATATGCCCTTGATCGTACCAAGGGCAATTTCAAAGCTCTGAGGTAAAGATAAACTGGAATTGGCAGCGAGGTTTTTTTTTTTTTATTCAAAGTTTTCGAAAAAACATGAGTCCTGGCGTCATCAACCAACAATATTGATAATATGTCACAAGTGCTAATTAGATAATTTACATTTGCAAGAGTAATTAGCACATTCAATAAACAAGAATTATCAAACCTATATTGCTTCACATATGATGAAACAATCAATGATCTGAACCTTACCCCAAAGCGGTGGTGGTGAGAACTTAATATTTATGAGAACGAAATCAATCTAAAAGAGATGAATTACGTTTGGATATTGAACTTACCTTAATTGATCTCCACACGTTCCAGAAAACTGTTCCCTTAATATATCTTCCAAAGTGGATACTATCTCCTGTTCTCTTTGCCTAATTCGAAGACGTTTTAAAAATCCCGAATGGTACTCGATCAAATCATCCAAACGAGGGAATAAGCGATCAACAAGCTCCTTGCTGTAGTTTAAATCCCTCTGCATCCCTTCTGAGAATATCTATAGTAAGAAAAGTTGAGTCATACTTGTTGATAAATAGTTGTCAAATAGTAGATACAATCGTAGGTGATCAAACAAATAGTGGACAGTTGATCAAATATTAAATAGTTGACAGATGATAAAGTCAGGTACACAGGATTCTTTTTTTTTGGGGGGGGGGCAATGGTAATTTTATTTTATAATAAGAGTAAGATAGGTCCAGAAATTCAGGATAAATTAGGATTTAAGGGGGAGCCAGGCTCCTAGCCCCTCTCCCCCTGCGCACGTCCCTGCATATCATGGAAGTACATGCCTTGGTCACCCCCGTCGAAAATATCCTGAATTTCGTTTTTTTTTCTTATTGTCTACAATTTCCAAATAATTGAATTTTGGTTATTTTTATTTGGTAAAAAAGGGAAAAATAAACAAAAAAATTTAAAATGAAGAAACAAGGGTGATTTTCAGCCAGTTTAAAAAAAAAGTTAAAGCGAAAAGACGAAGTACATATTTCGGAATATCTTGCCGAAATATCAGAACATTTTTTTCAGTTGAAAAAAGTGAAAGCGAAAAGACGAAGCAGATATTTCGGAATATCTTGCCGAAATATCTGAAAGTTTTTTTTTCAATTGAATGTAAATAGTGAAAGTAAAAGATGAAGCAGATATTTCGGAATATCTTGCTAAATTGTCTGAACGTTTTTTTCAGTTGAAAAAAGTGAAAGCGGAAAGACGAAGCAGATATTTCGGAATATCTTGCCGAAATATCAGAACATTTTTTTCAGTTGAAAAAAGTGAAAGCGAAAAGACGAAGCAGATATTTCGGAATATCTTACCGAAATATCTGAGCGTTTTTTTTCAGTTGAAAAAGTGAAACCGAAAAGACGAAACATATATTTGGGAATATCTTGCAGAAATATCTGAATATTTTTTTTTTTTAGTTGAAAAAAGTGAAAGCGAAAAGAGGAAGCAGATATTTCGGAATATCTTGCCGAAATATCTGAACGTTTTTTTAGTTGAAAAAAGTGGAAGCCAAAAGATGAAGCAGATATTTCGGAATATCTTGCCGAAATATCTGAACGCTTTCAACTGAAATTCACACTCGTCTCGTGGTTTTTGATTATTATTTTTCTTTTTTTTGATCAAACGTCATAACTGGCCGGTGTGGTCGTAGAACGTCGTGGCTGTTCCGTTACATGTACTAACATTTTTGTTTTGCTGCCATCAACAACATGGGACCAGAGGGGCTTATTGTTTCTTACAGGACCATAACAGTGGCGTAGTTTCGGCAAAATCCTGGGGGGCAAGACTGGAGCCAATATGACCATGAAAAATTAAAAATGAGCCATATAGTACCATAAAGGCAAAGAAACACTAAAGAAAACTGACCTGTTTCTCTAGATGCTTGAATTATGCAGATTTATCTTAGTTTTGACAAGATTTTTTTTTCAGAAACTAAATCATAGCTGTGGAGGGGGCAAAATGTGGTCGGGGGGGGGGGGGAACTGTGGTCTGGAGGAGGCAAGCTGGGTTCTTGATGGGGCAGTTGCATCATACCTCTTAGTAAGTTACGCCCCTGTACCATAACAAAAAACACGTCTTCATTTCATTGGTTCCACTTTAGCGATGCATACTTGTCAGCCAATCATTTTACTTGTGAAACCTAATGAAAAGCGAGAAAGAGCAACCAAACCAATTTTAAATTCAAACAGATAAGAAGAGCAACAGTTTAAAACATCTTCAAAACCTGACTAGAATATCCGTGTGAAACTTTATCATAGTTGAAGGATCAGGAAGCTCGAGCAATAAAAGCTTGATAAACAAAAGGGGTTCGAAAGAGTGGTCGATGCTACATTTAGATGGATATTAGGCATTACTTTTTTTAAATAAGATTGGAGGACTAAACATTTCAAACTTCCAAGGACAATTCCATCATATTCAAAAACTACACGAACCGACCTTGTTACAGGGTTATTAATAGGGATCAGAATCAGGAATTTTCATAGAAACACTAGTAAAATCAAGAAAACGCTTTCGACTCTCAAAACCGTCCGCAGTGGTGTCAATTAACGAAAGTTTAGGGGGGATGTATTTTTCAACATCTAAGGAGAGGGCAAATTTCTCGTTTTAAAATTTTTTAACTCAAAATACTAAAAATTGGAATTTTTGAATTACAATACCCCCAAGAAAGTG
This sequence comes from Artemia sinica, assembly GCA_027921565.1. Taxonomy (NCBI): domain Eukaryota; kingdom Metazoa; phylum Arthropoda; class Branchiopoda; order Anostraca; family Artemiidae; genus Artemia; species Artemia sinica. The sequence continues at coordinate 50,622,073 of CM051272.1, forward strand.
TTTCCCAAAGACTAGGGAGAACCCCCCTCCCTAATTCCTTCCAATTTGATACCACTGATTGTCCACCATAAAATTCTCTTTGTAAACGAATAAAAATTGTTTCTTAGGATTCTACTCACGAAAATATATCCATTGCTTTCATTTTCATTTCTTATTATTAATTTGGATCATCGTAGCCCGGTGCTAATAAAACAGATCAAAATTTATAATTGCACCTTGGAATCAAGATCTACAGCTGTGTACTTCAAAGATAGGCCTTTATATGGATTGAATAAATCTTCGGAGGCGTCTCTTCAGAAGATCTCACGAGTTTACCCAAATTAGCCAAACTTCAAGGTCTCTCAGCTGAGAAAATCGTTAGAAGTATGTTAAACTGCCCCGCCATCTAAATATTAAGCCTTTAGACTTGATGTACGAAGGTCACGGAATAAGTTTATTTTCGCCTAAAATACATAAGAGGAGGTGATGTTGGGTACCGAGAAGGAGCCAAGGTGTTTCCCTCCCACAAACCCCCTCCCACCATTTTTCCCGAAACGCATCCAATGGGAAACTGAAAAAGAAAGTTGCAGCATTTCGGTGCCGCAAAATGGACTCAAGAGGGATTAAAAACTAGTAGCACTTTAACAGTGCAACGTTACCCAGAAGAACCAAAAAAACTCAAAATAGAATTAGTTTTAGTTCAATAAAAGTTTATATTTAACTAAAAGTCTAGTTTCTTTGGATCCAAATGAAACTTTTTTGGAAATAGCCACACCCTTTTGTTTTTAAAATATTTTTTATTGATTATACAATTGCTAGGTCCTGTTTATTATGTAGAATATAGGCTAGTAAGAAATAAAAAAGGCACATGAAACACGCCCATCACGCCCTACGAGCTCATTTATGTTTGGCACAATGTATGGCAAAATCTAGAAAAAATTTAGCTTTTAATATCTAAGAGGGTGGGGGGGGGGGTTCAAAAAAGTAGATGACAATACCAAATTAAAACATAACAAAAAAGTATTTTTAAAAATCTAGGCCGGGGGGCGAAAATATAGGAGTTACCAGCCCCCCAACCCCAATCGACGCCACTGATAATTGGACCGACGCTCTATAGGCACTTAGGTTGCGGTTGGGTTTACGGCATAGTAGGAAATTTGGAGTCTTTTCTTCAGCTGTTGGCAGTACGCACTTTTAGTCGTATGTTATCTTCATACGTTGAAGGGGAACAGGTTATATATACAAGGTATTGAAAAAAGCAGAAAAATGTAAAAAGAATATTTATTAGTTTTACAGATCTCATGAATTGACTGGAACACTCGACCATGAACTCACAGGAACATTTTTCCAGGGCAGGGTTACGCTTTTTCCATGTATCTTTGATAATAAAATCCAAATAAAACTAAATATAAAACGGTTCATGCCGAATAAAACTAAAAATAAAACGGTTCAATGCCGAGCGTTGATGATAAAACCACAAAAACAACACTTAAGTCACAAATGATCACATGAATTAGGGGCAAAGCCTTTTTCTTCTTTCCATACTTTATGGCATTACTACAACAGAGTCGAATGACCCTCTCAGCGTTCGAACCCCCTGGCCCCCTGGACATGGATAGGGTGATCACATCTCTAATAGTACCTCTCCGTGCTCAGAAAGATCAATTTTTCGCTGACTCTGAATATTTAAATTTCATTCAGCGCCCGAGTGGTGTAAACGCATTTCGTCTCGGATAAATCTGTTACTTTTTTAGATACGAATGTGAAGAAAAGAAGGGAAGTGGACGAACCTTCGAATTGTTCAATGTGTTCCTTTGTTCTGAGCTTTCTTTGGTATAGTTTGGAGAAAGATGCAGAAGATGCAGTTATTTTACAATCAGCATTTTTGAGGTACTTTTTCAGGACTTATTTGAACAGATTGATATTGCAGAGAAGAAAAAGTTGCTTTGGGAAGTGACGTGGATTTCGGACACTTGTCCTAACCAAATTGGGTCTAACACTCCAATGAATAACCTGAAGGATATACTTCAACTAATTCAGAAAATAAAACCAAGCCTATTTCTAGCATGACTGTTTTCTTGACACGTTCCCAACAACGCTCGAATAGATTTTGTTCCAAATTAAGCATAAGACGATTAGTCCGATAGTCCCCGATAGTCTACTTCCGTGGACTATCGGGGAACGATGCTAATTCTATTCCAGTTGAAACAAATCAAGGGAAAATCGTTATCCCGAAGACACCAAGCGATCTTGGAAATCCTTTGCAATGAAAATCTAAAGGAAACGATTTTGATTAACCATTAAGAATGGTTGAACCATTACGTCTATACATATTGTGTTTAAACATTCACAAATTATGTTACAAACATATAAATTATGTTAGACGTTCAATAATCGAGCAATTACATTATTACGAACCCTTTAAGACCTATGATTTCTGGTCGTTTCGAGTTTGAATTTTAACAGGTATTTGTATCTCCTGAACTTAAGTTTAAAATGACCTTTACTTTTCTCTGAAAAACTTATTTTTCGGAAAGTTTTTTTTTAATCAATTTTGTTCGTCTTTGATTGCAAAAAGTTTCAAGTTTTTATGGCATGGGGAGGGGTACTTACTGTCCGATTATTCTTGACTTTAAAAAACAGATCTAGATCTTTCAATTTAAATCGAATGAGGTGTTTTTCAAAGTCTATACGATTACCTTTTTGATAAAAACCTTATATATGAACAATAGACAGCTTGCATAACTTGTGGACAGCGATTGACAACGATGAATGGATTAAAAAAATAGCTCCAATAAGGGGGTTTAGACCATTTCACTTGCTGACACAAAGGGATCATGACTGTTTGGAATTGACCTTAATAGGATTTTGTGTGCCAAAGCAATTTTGCATCTATCACAGAGTATGTACTTTAACCTTATAATTGGATAATTATAAGAGATTTACTATGTGTTCTTCCCATACAAAACTTTACCCAATTAAAGTATTTGGGGTGGGGGTGGCGTACTTGGAATAAAGAAGAAAACTTTAGCGTAGACAGTACGAGAGGGGGAGGGCGAGGTTGGAGATTCATCCAATACGGGGCGAAAGTTCACTTATCTCCTCCGTTCCCGATTTAGGAGATTAGACAGACTCAATGGGCTGTAGAATGTTGGACCGTTTGGGTTGTGGAAGACGTTAAAATACTCAAAAATACTTTATATTTTCAGTTATTGCAGGATTGATTTCATAGATTGTGGAATGGTGAGCCCCCTGGGCCATCATTTGGGTGAGCCTCAACTCATAATATGCAATTTTGATTAATTGTTCCGTGTTATGTGCATATATTATTCTATAAATGTTATTTTGAATTATACTTTTATCGCATTGCGTTCATTTTTAAGCCTTGAGATAAAAACTGAAACCTTAGTGTAGACAGTGGTGGGGGGAAGTCCCTCACATGCATAATTGAGCAGCCACAGAGAAAGTAATAAAAATGAAAATAATCTGTCTTTTGAAAATTTTTTTTTTCAAAAAAGACGAACAAAAGCGTCTAAAGGAACCTGAAGGGCTATCTCTGACATTTCCGTTGATTCTTTATTCCCGTTACTTTCAGATGTAAACTTTAGAATATTATCGGATGGGTTTAGTCGTCCCCTCCCTGAATAATTCATATTTGGAAAACCCACCTCTGGGAAATTCCCCCCCCCCTCAAAGAACATTTTCTTTTCCTGCTGATAATTCCCCCGCGTTAAATTCCACCCAGCAGAAATTTATTTATTAATTTACATTAATACCAGCACTAAATTTATTTATCAACTTATATTAATATTTATTGTATGTTTGTTTGCATTGATTGCTTATTTAATGATTGTTTATATGCCCCAGGCCATAACTTACAACGCCTACCTCCGGCCCTGGTGGGCTGTGTCGACACCGGAGTTTTTTGTTATCAGAACTTTGAACTATTTTAACAAAATGTCTATCTCAAAATTTTTATCTGATGCATTTAGGGCGTGGAGGAGGGGGGCTAATTGCCCTCCAATATCTTTTGACTCTTAAAAAGTGAACAAGAGTTTTCAATTTCCAATCAAATGAGCCCTCTATAAAGTTTATACGACCATCCCTTCCATAAGAAATAATGAGAAGGATTCGGAGAATCCTGAAATTACAACCCTTGCCCTGACGGCTGTGGGGGAATTGTCATCCTCAAAGACCTAATTTCCAGAATTAAAACTACGTTTAACAAAATGGCTGTCTCAAAATTTTGATTGGGTGTGTTTGGGGAAAAAGTGGCGTGAGAGCGGGGTTAGTTGCCCTCAAATCACTTTCGACTATTAAAACGGCACTAGCCCTTTGAATTTCCAATTGAATGAGCCTTTTTTGAAGTTTATACGACACCGCCTTCTATAAAAACCTTATATGCCCCCAGGGCATAACTTAAAACCATTGCCTTGAGGATTGTGGGGGAGTGTCCTCCTCAAAAACATATTTTCTATCTGGAAATCAACTACGCTGAACCAAATTGATATCTCAAAATTTTGATTGGATGTGTTTGGGGGAAGGATGGGCGTGGGGGGGGGGGGGGGGTAGTTGCCCTCCAATCACTTTCGACTATTAAAAAGGGCACTAGCCCTTTGAATTTCCAATCGAATGAGCCTGTTTTGAAGTTTCTACGACAACGCCTTATACAAAAGCCTCTGGAAAAAAAAAAAAATAATAAAACATTGGAGCCGTATGGCCTTTACTATAGGCAACGCTACAGCGTTGCCTCTGATTATTATTAAAACTAATAAAAAAACATTTCAAAATTTAAAATTATAGAAATTTATACCTTAAATATGTATTCCCTCATGTTGTTAGAATATTTTTGGTCAATTAAGTGCTCTAATCAAGAATAGCCAACCTTTTATATAAATTAATTAAAAAAACTTTTTCCACAGAATATGTTTTTTAAAGAAAAGTAAAGAACTCCATTAGACCAAAAATGGAGCAAAAAATTAAATCAAATAATCTACCAAGCGTGAAACTACCACAAATCAGCATCGATAAATAAATAAAACCCAAAACGAACAGAAATTACAATAAATAACCGAGTCGAACTCAAAACGAGCAGAAATTAACATGAGCAGGGCTCAAAGTAGGGTTCATAACCCCTATGCCTTCCCAAGGCCAGAACATAATTTGCACTTTACTGAAAAAAAAACTGTTGCCCTTGAAGAAGAAGAAGAAAAAAAAAATACATTTTGCCAACATCGTTCTTACTTAGGTAGCGCGATTGCGCTACCTATGATATTCCACGACATATTTAACTAAATTTTTATTATAGTAATCCTGGTTTGTTGAGTGAATAAATAAAAGTCAATTTATTTCAACCTTTTATTTGCCATAGGCCAATATTCCCATACCTCGCGCCTATTATCGCTTTCTGTTTTTTTTATTTTATTTTACAATACAATGGATGAAGGGAATACGAAAAATTCTGTTTTAAAACTCAACCCTACTATGGCTAAGGCTACTTCTGGACTGACAAACGTAAGATGTAAAAATCGTGACACCCAAAAGGTCTAGATTCAATTCCTTCGCCAAATTCTACGACATATTTAGCTAAATTTATATTATAATAATCCCCGTTTGTTGAGTGAATAAGAATCAGTCATTTATTACCAAAACAAAAATTAAAAGGCACTCTAGATGGGTACGTCGAAAAATATGGGGAGAAAACATGGGGGAATCGTCGGATGATTTGCCCCAACCCTGCATTGCACTCCCAGCCGAAGGCAGTGAATCAGGAAATCGGTACCTGTGCAACGTAGACCATGGTCAGAATGTGAGAAACTTTTAAGAAGAAGTATTGTACAAATAAGGAGTACATTGGTCACTGGTCAACTTATTTTTCATGCCATTTACTTAGTATTTTGTATTTATGGTGGCTGATCAGTAATTATTATGTACTGTAGGAAGATAGATACAGACCTAAGAATGCTATGCGCCACTTGTAATCGTCATAGGTGCCAAATACGGCGCATGCGCCATGGTTCAGCCACCCTACGGCCTTAGGCAACATGTGTTGAAGCATTCTTTTTTATTAATTCCCTATATCCAATATATTGCAAAAAAAAAAAATGAGTGCATCAGGGTTTATCAAGTTCCAACAGATTCGTTTTTTATACTAAAACACACCTGTGAAGAATTGAACCAAATGCAAAGATGACCCTACTGCCCTTGGAGACGCATGAGTTTCGTTTATGCCCTTATTAAGAACATCTCTGCACACAAGAGAGAAGTTTACGTGTCTTGGACACGAAAAAAACAGATGGTCCTTTGCTTTCGAACATGTAAGAATTCGTCCCCGAAAGGTGTTCTAATGTTGAAATGCCCAGAAGTAGAGGGAATAAAAAACATAAGCACCAATAACTGCATATTGAAATAATTTATTTAATCAGATGTATACATATTCAGGTTAGATAGACAAGTTTAGTTGTTTTCAGGTCTTGAAATATTTCTAAAGTATTGCAACTCATGCAATTCATGCAACGCATGAATCATTTAAATAATAATTCAGAGAAAGAAAGTGATACATACATAAATAATAATAGCAAAATTGTATAATAATCCTTTATAATGATAATAATACATAACTTTTTAAAAACTTTTTAGCATGCTGACCAATGGTCTGCGTTGCACAGGTACCGACTTCCTTATTCACTGCCGTCGGTCGGGAGTGCAATGCGTGGATGGGGGTCAACATGATTGTCAATGGATGTCCTACCTTTTGCATCACACGAAGAGTTACACAGTGATTTTTTTTTGAAGCGATGTTTTTTTTGAAAGTTTGAAAACAGTATTTATTTTTTGACAAGAATTGTCAATGGATTGCTAATTATTGTCAACAAGATTGTCAATGGATATCTCACCTTTTGCATCACACGAAGAGATACACTGTGATGTTTTTTTTTTGAAAAGTGATGTTTTTTTTTTTGAAAGTTTGAAGACAGTATTTATTTTTTTCACAAGAATTGTCAATGGATTGCTAATTATTGTCAACAAGATTGTCAATGGATATCTCACCTTTTGCATAACACGAAGAGTTACACAGTGATTTTTTTTGAAGTGATGTTTTTTTTGAAAGTTTGAAGACAGTATTTATTTTTTTGACAAGAAATGTCAATGGATTGCTAATTATTGTCAAGAAGATTGTCAATGGATATCTCACCTTTTGCATCACACGAAGAGATACACTGTGATGATTTTTTTTTGAAGAGATATTTTTTTTGAAAGTTTGAAGACAGTATTTATTTTTTGACAAGAATTGTCAATGGATTGCTAATTATTGTCAACAAGATTGTCAATGGATATCTCACCTTTTGCATCACACGAAGAGATACACTGTGATGTTTTTTTTTGAAAAGTGATTTTTTTTGAAAGTTTGAAGACAGTATTTATTTTTTTGACAAGAATTGTCAATGGATTGCTAATTATTGTCAACAAGATTGTCAATGGATATCTCACCTTTTGCATCACACGAAGAGATACACTGTGATGTTTTTTTGAAAAGTGATATTTTTTTTAAATTTTGAAGACAGTATTTATTTTTTTGGCAAGAATTGTCAATGGATTGCTAATGATTGCCAACAAGATTGTCAATGGATATCTCGCCTTTTGCATCACACGAAGAGTTACACATTGATGTTTTTTTTAAGTGATTTTTTTTTTGAAAGTTTGAAGACAGTATTCATTTTTTGACAAGAATTGTCAATGGATTGCTAATTATTGTCAACAAGACTGTCAATGGATATCTCACCGTTTGCATCACACGAAGAGATACACTGTGATGTTTTTTTGAAAAGTGATATTTTTTTTAAAGTTTGAAGACAGTATTTATTTTTTGACAAGAATTGTCAATGGATTGCTAATTATTGCCAACAAGATTGTCAATGGATATCTCGCCTTTTGCATCACATGAAGAGTAACACGGTGATGTTTTTTTGAAAAGTAGACAGTATTTTTTTTCTGAAAAGAATTGTCAATGGATTGCTAATGATTGTCAACATGGTTGTCATTGGATATTTAACTGTTTGCATCACTCGAAGAGTTACTCAGTGATGATTTTTTTTGATAAGTGATGTTGTTTTTTTTTGAAAGTTTGAAGACGATATTTATTTTGTTTTGACGAGAATGGTCAATGGATTGCTAATGATTGTCAACAAGGTTGTCAATGGATATCTCACCTTTTGCATCACACGAAGAGTTACACAGTGATGTTTTTCGGTCATAATAAACTCATAAATATGTTCCTGTCTCTTGATTTCCTTTTGAGTTAAGCCTTGAGGAACCTACAAAAGAAAAAAAAAATAATTTAATACAAACCCTTTAGAAGGTGATTTGACAAAGTCACTAAATCAGAATGCAGAGAAAATAGTAAATGCTGAGTTTGACTGTTTTGTCAAAAAAAAAAAGAAGAAGCAAAATAATTCAACCTTATACAATTGTATTGTCACAGAAAATTGGAAATTGGAAGCTTACTTGTATTACTCATACTGTTATAGACAATTGGGAATTCCTAAGTTTGTCCCCTTTATTAAGAAAATTGACAAAACAACATAATTATTACCTTATATTGTGACAAAAAAATTGGGCAATTGTTAAGTTTATTTATATTACTCATATTGTTAGAAAAACGGAAATTGGTAATTCCGTAAAATTGATTATTTTGACTGCTTTATTTAAAAAAATTGACTAAAATATTACCTTTTATAGAAGCTTACTCTTACCATGTATAATAACCCATCTCTTATTTAAATATTTCAATTTTAGGCGCTTCGAATTTGGACCTTTTTTCAAAAATTGCACAAAAAAAAAATCTGCAGCCGCTGTTAAAAAATGGAGGACGATGTTGAAAATTGGAATATTTGTTTGAAGGATAAGGATTTTCTTTTGTGGCTTAAAAATTTTGAGTTCAAAATATTTAAAGAAAAAAAAAACATCTTTTGGGACTTGCCGGGAAAAAGAAAGAAAAAAAACAAAACAATATTAGTCAGTTTTTATGTATTTTTAAAAAATTCAGTTAAAAATAACAATTAAAAGAATTTGGAATATTTATTGAAGGATTTTTTTTGTAGCTTGAAAATTTTGATTTCAAAACGTTTAACGAAAATAAAACTTCTTTTGGAATTTATCGAAATACAAAAGAAGTAAGAATACAAGAGATCCAAATACTATGCACTTTCAAAAGCCTTTAATCCACAAACATCTTTGCACTGCTTCAGGTATTATATTTAGATCTCGAATGTACCGAATCGATAAATCATATTTTTTGGTTCTAGCCTCAGAGCCACTGGTTAAATTTTACATTTTTATATTCATAACTATATTCTTTAAGAATAAGGTTCAATACCAAAACAAAGACAAAAAACATCAGGTTAAAAAATACTAAACAATCAACTTTCGAAAAAAAATCAACGAAATCCATAAATAAAAAAAAAAATGCACTGATGTTCATTCTCCTTTACAAAAATACAGCTAAACGAGCAGTTCAAATACACATGCAAACAAGCAAGTATAAAAAAAGAAGAAAAAGATTTGTGCATTAAACTCTAAAACCAGCCATACCTTATTTCGGAAGTTTACTGTTTTTTTTTTCTTTCTTTTTTTGAATTGATTGATTTTGCATGAGACTGTAATTTTACACGCAGTATTAAGTCAATCACTTGTTTACAAAAAATTTAAAAGAGAAAAAAAGGGTTTAAGAAATTATTAATCACTTGTTGCCATCCAAACTATACTGTTTGCCCAAATTTATCGGTCAATAAATGGCAATAAACGACATTCGTCAACGGTACCGTCAACAATTAACATAATAACGTCAACGCCAACGGTATAACGTCAACTGTTATTCGTCCAGTTAAACTGAAGGTCTTGCTGTTTCTTGATCTTCGCTAAACTCAATTTTTTTGCTAAACACTTTTCACAAGAAATGCTACCATCTTAAAAAAAAAATTGTAAACAAGCAGAAAGCAAAATCAATAACCGTTAAAAATACATAACGACAAAAAATCAGTAAAATGCATGCAAAAAGAGGCATAATGCTAAATACAAATATATTCAATAGTTAATAAGTATAGAAAAGGATACACAGAAAAGTTGCGTTACAAGAAAAAAAATGCATAAATTGACACAAGAAAAGAAAAGCAAAAAAAAAAAAAAAAAAAAAAAAAAAAAAAAAAAAAAAAAAAAAAAAAAAAAAAAAAAAAAAACAATTGGTGCATTAGAGTCAGAACTAGCAATGTCTTATTTTTGAAGCTTGCTTTGATTTATTTTTTGTTGAACTGATTGATTTGACATGAGACTGCACTTTTATATTTAGTATTTGCTAAAAAGTCTATTACATGTTTCTACCCCAACTATACTATTTGCCCAATTTTATCTGTTATTAAACGGCAATAAATGGCGTTTGTCAACGGTATCCGTCATAAACGGCAGATAAATTGAAGACTTTATTGTTTCTTTATCTTTGCTAGACTCGTTAAACTTTTTGCCAAAACATTTTTCACAAGAAACACTAACATCTAAAAGAAATAAATTATACAGAAAACAAAACTGTAAACAAAAGCATTAACCGTTAAGAATGCAAAAGGACTAAATGCATGTAGAATGCATACAAAAAGAAGCACAGTAACGAATACTTATGTATTTAAAGTTAATGATTAAAGAAAAAGAAATACAGAAAAGGTAAATTAGGAGAAAAGAGGCGTAAATTGAAAAAACGATATTGCGTCTAAAAAAAAAAAAAAAAAAAAAAAAAAAAAAAAAAAAAACAAAAAAAAAAACAGAAACTAGCAATTCGGGAAAACTGTGTGTTTAGTTTCACATTGATGGTTTTCCATTGATATGGAGAACATTTCAACGCATTCAGAAATCTCGAAAACCGACCTTTATCTGTTAATTTCGTGATTTATCTTGATCTTTGCACCCTTTACAAGAGCATCGAGCTTATTTAGAATGATTTCAATGAAGAAATATTGTCTTAAACGACTTATTAGTATTTCTAGAAAGTTTCGGGAAGGGCGTGCTTAGTTTTACTTTTACAGCCGTTAATATTTGCCCGGAGGAGGAAAATTGATTCACCGAAAATTGAATTTATCGATTTTCTGATCTTAGCCCCCTTTATTTGTATATCAAGCTATATAGAAGGGTTTAAATGACTAAACATTAAATTAGATGATTAATCGATATTCAACAGAAGACATTTTTGCTTGGATGCGGCAAAAATTTCATAATATTGGATTTCCCGGATATTGACTTTCATCTGTTGATTTTGAGACTTTTCTTAATCTTAGCACTCTTTACTTGAGTTGTGAGCTTATTTAGAGATTTAAATGACTAATCGGTATTCTTTGCAACCCACAGGGAGGTGGTGTTCGATTTTGCAGAATGGATATGGAAAGTGTTTCACATTACTGAAATACCCCAAAGATCGAACTTAGCGTGTCGATTTCCCGATCAATCTTGATCCTAGCACTCTTCACTAGAGTGTTGAGCTTATTCAGGAGGTTTTAAATGACTAATCGATGTTCTTTGAAACCCACTGGGAGGGAATGTTCAATTTTGCGGAATGGATATGGAGAGTCTTTCACATTACTGAATTTCACCGAAGATCGGATTTAGCACATCGATCTCCCGATGAATCTTGATCTTAGCACTCTTCACTAGAGTGTTGAACTTATTTAGGAGGTATAAATGACAAATCGGTATTCTTTGCAACCCGCAGGGAGGTGGTGTTCGATTTTGCAGAATTGATATGGAAAGTGTTTCACATTACTGAAATACCCCGAAGATCGAACTTAGCATGTCGATTTACCGATCAATCTTGATCTTAGCACTCTTCACTAGTGTTAAGCTTATTCAGGAGGTTTTAAATGACTAATCGATGTTCTTTGAAACCCACTGGGAGGGAATGTTCAATTTGGCGGAATGGATATGGAGAGTCTTTCACATTACTGAATTTCACCGAAGATCGGATTTAGCACATCGATTTCCCGATGAATCTTGATCTTAGCACTCTTCACTAGAGTGTTGAGCTTATTTAGGAGGTATAAATGACAAATCGGTATTCTTTGCAACCCGCAGGGAGGTGGTGTTCGATTTTGCAGAATTGATATGGAAAGTGTTTCACATTACTGAAATACCCCGAAGATCGAACTTAGCATGTCGATTTCCCGATCAATCTTGATCCTAGCACTCTTCACTAGAGTGTTGAGCTTATTCAGGAGGTTTTAAATGACTAATCGATGTTCTTTGAAACCCACTGGGAGGGAATGTTCAATTTTGCGGAATGGATATGGAGAGTCTTTCACATTACTGAATTTCACCGAAGATCGGATTTAGCACATCGATTTCCCGATGAATCTTGATCTTAGCACTCTTCACTAGAGTGTTGAGCTTATTTAGGAAGTTTTAAATGACTAATCGGTTTCTTTGCAACCCACAGGGAGGTGGTGTTCGATTTTGCAGAATGGATATGGAAAGTGTTTCACATTACTGAAATACCCCGAAGATCGAACTTAGCATGTCGATTTCCCGATCAATCTTGATCTTAGCACTCTTCACTAGAGTGTTAAGCTTATTCAGGAGGTTTTAAATGACAAATCGATGTTCTTTGAAACCCACTGGGAGGGAATGTTCAATTTTGCGGAATGGATATGGAGAGTCTTTCACATTACTGAATTTCACCGAAGATCGGACTTAGCATATCGATTTCCCGATGAATCTTGATCTTAGCACTCTTCACTAGAGTGTTGAACTTATTTAGGAGGTATAAATGACAAATCGGCATTCTTTGCAACCCGCAGGGAGGTGGTGTTCGATTTTGCAGAATTGATATGGAAAGTGTTTCACATTACTGAAATACCCCGAAGATCGAACTTAGCATGTCGATTTCCCGATCAATCTTGATCCTAGCACTCTTCACTAGAGTGTTGAGCTTATTCAGGAGGTTTTAAATGACAAATCGATGTTCTTTGAAACCCACTGGGAGGGAATGTTCAATTTTGCGGAATGGATATGGAGAGTCTTTCACATTACTGAATTTCACCGAAGATCGGATTTAGCACATCGATTTCCCGATGAATCTTGATCTTAGCACTCTTCACTAGAGTGTTGAGCTTATTTAGGAAGTTTTAAATGACTAATCGGTTTTCTTTGCAACCCACAGGGAGGTGGTGTTCGATTTTGCAGAATGGATATGGAAAGTGTTTCACATTACTGAAATACCCCGAAGATCGAACTTAGCATGTCGATTTCCCGATCAATCTTGATCTTAGCACTCTTCACTAGAGTGTTAAGCTTATTCAGGAGGTTTTAAATGACTAATCGATGTTCTTTGAAACCCACTGGGAGGGAATGTTCAATTTTGCGGAATGGATATGGAGAGTCTTTCACATTACTGAATTTCACCGAAGATCGGACTTAGCATATCGATTTCCCGATGAATCTTGATCTTAGCACTCTTCACTAGAGTGTTGAACTTATTTAGGAGGTATAAATGACAAATCGGCATTCTTTGCAACCCAAAGGGAGGTGGTGTTCGATTTTGCAGAATTGATATGGAAAGTGTTTCACATTACTGAAATACCCCGAAGATCGAACTTAGCATGTCGATTTCCCGATCAATCTTGATCTTAGCACTCTTCACTAGAGTGTTAAGCTTATTCAGGAGGTTTTAAATGACTAATCGATGTTCTTTGAAACCCACTGGGAGGGAATGTTCAATTTTGCGGAATGGATATGGAGAGTCTTTCACATTACTGAATTTCACCGAAGATCGGACTTAGCATATCGATTTCCCGATGAATCTTGATCTTAGCACTCTTCACTAGAGTGTTGAACTTATTTAGGAGGTATAAATGACAAATCGGCATTCTTTGCAACCCAAAGGGAGGTGGTGTTCGATTTTGCAGAATTGATATGGAAAGTGTTTCACATTACTGAAATACCCCGAAGATCGAACTTAGCATGTCGATTTCCCGATCAATCTTGATCTTAGCACTCTTCACCAGAGTGTTGAGCTTATTTAGGAAGTTTTAAATGACTAATCGGTATTCTTTCCAACCCACTGGTTCAAAATGGATTGGACATGTTTTTTTTTTTTTTTTAACCTGGTTCATTGGGAAGGTTTACTGGCATTTCCCCAAAGATCAACATTTACCTACCCGAATTTCAAATCGATCTTGGTCTTAGAACCCTTCACTAGATCAGTGAGCTATAAGGTTTTAAATGACTAATCGGTGCTCTTTACAACCCACAGGTAGTGTTTGTTCAATTTTGCAGAATGGACATGGAGAATGGAATGGACAATTTTGCAATATTGGAAATCTCCGAAAATCAAATTTAACCTTTCGTTTTCCCGACCGATCTAAATCTTAGCACCAGTTGATCTTATAGGAATTCAGAGGGTTTAACAGCTAAACACTTATCTTAACTGACTAATCAGCATTCCTAGCAACCTGAATGAAAGATATGTTTAGTGTTATAGAAGGTAATAATTACTCGGAGAAGACCATTTCATATTACTAGATTTTGCAAAAATTAATCTTTATCTAGATCTCTAGATCTATCTTGAGCTTCTAGATTTGATTTCTCGATTAGATTGGATTTCTAGACCTACCTTGAGCGTCTAAAAGAAAGATTTAAAGGAAACGTCATAAAGTGTTTAGCTTGAACGTCATAAAGAAAGATTTAAAGGAAATGGGAACTTCGTGGGCGGGTGTAAAAAGGGAGACTTTGAATAGATTGGGGTGGAGGAGGAGCGTGCGTAGCTGTGTTGGCCTCAGGCGGCTTGGTGCTGCGATGAGTTGTTAGTAGTAGTAGTAGTAGTTGAGCGTCTAGATTTGATTTATAGATTAGATTGGAAGTCTAGATCTATCTTGAGCTTCTAGCTTTGATTTCTAGATTTATCTTGAGCTTCTAGATTTGATTTCTAGATTAGATTGGATTTCTAGATCTATCTTGAGCTTCTAGATTTGATTTATAGAATATATTGTATTTCTAGACTAGATTGGATTTCTAGACTAGAGGGGATTTCTAGATCTATCTTGAGATTCTAGATTTGATTTCTAGACTAGATTAGATTTATAGATCTATCTTGAGTTTCTAGATTTGATTTCTAGATTAGACTGGATTTCTAGATCTATCTTGAGCTTCTAGATTTGATTTCTAGATTAGATTGGATTTCTAGATCTATCTTGAGCTTCTAGATATTATCTCTAGACTATATAGGATTTCTAGATCTATCTTGAGCTTCTAGATTTGATTTCTATACTAGATTGGATTTCCAGATCTATCTTGAGCTTCTAGATTTGATTTCTAGACTAGATTGTATTTCTGGATCTATATTGAGCTTCTAGATTTGATTTTTAGATTAGATTGGTTTTCCCGATCTATCTTGAGCTTCTAGATTAGATTAGATTTCTAGATCTATTTTGAGCTTCTAGATTTGATTTCTAGATTAAACTGGATTTCTAGATCTATCTTAAGCTTCTAGATTTGATTTCTAGACTAGATTTGATTTCTAGATCTATCTTGAGCTTCTAGATTTGATTTTTAGATTAGATTGGTTTTCCCGATCTATCTTGAGCTTCTAGATTAGATTAGATTTCTAGATCTATTTTGAGCTTCTAGATTTGATTTCTAGATTAAACTGGATTTCTAGATCTATCTTAAGCTTCTAGATTTGATTTCTAGACTAGATTTGATTTCTAGATCTATCTTGAGCTTCTAGATTTGATTTCTAGATTAGATTTGATTTTTAGATCTATCTTGAGCTTCTAGATTTGATTTCTAGACTAGATTGGATTTCTAGATTAGATTGGATTTCTAGATCTATCTTGAGCTTCTAGATTTGATTTCTAGATTAGATTGGATTTCTAGATCTATCTTGAGCTTCTAGATATTATCTCTAGACTAGATTGGATTTCTAGATCTACCCTGAGCTTCTAGATTTGATTCTAGACTAGATTGGATTTCTAGATCTATCTTGAACTTCTAGATTTGATTTCTAGACTAGATTGGATTTCTAGATCTATCTTGAGCTTCTAGATTTGATTTCTAGATTAGATTGGATTTCTATATCTATCTTGAGCTTCTAGATTTGATTTCTAGACTAGATTGGATTTCTAGATCTATCTTGAACTTCTAGATTTGATTTCTAGACTAGATTGGATTTCTAGATCTATCTTAAGCTTCTAGATTTGATTTCTAGATCTATCTTGAGCTTCTAGATTTGATTTCTAGATTAGATTGGATTTCTAGATCTATCTTGAGCTTCTAGATTTGATTTCTAGATTGTATTTCTATATCTATCTTGAGCTTCTAGATTTGATTTCTAGATTACATTGAATTTCTAGATCTATCTTGATCTTCTAGATTTGATTTCTAGATTAAATTGAATTTCTAGATCTATCTTGAGCTTCTAGATTTGATTTCTAGATCTATCTTGAGCTTAGTACCCTTCAAGTGACCAGTTTTTTTTTTTTAACTAATCAAAACTGATTAGTTAAATTTGACAATATTTTTCGTTCGCAAAACTTTTAAAAAAAGGTCATTAGCTTTATATTATTGAGAACATCAGTTTTTGTTTCAGTTTGAATTGTTTTCATAAGGAATGATAGTATTGAATCAGTGATTGCAGAATATCGGGAGAGGAATCATTAATAAATTTTGAAGACTGCTTAGTAGTTGCCATATTCTTGTCAGTGTTGCCACGTTGAATTATCAAAACAAATAAGGAAAACTAATAAGTTGAATTTGACAAACAATGAATCTTCTAGTGATTCTTATAGTTATTTTTTATTCTATAACATATTTTTACCGTAATTATTCTTTTATAAATTTTATAAATTCAGTAAAAATAAAGAAAAAAAATACCGTCTTATCCACTTTATTGATCCATGCTTCAGATTCTTCATCCAGGATTCCTAGCTCTGGGTCAATTTCCAGATCATTACTGCTGTCTACTACTTCAGGCAAAGACTCACTCGAAGCAGAATTGAGGCTCAAAATGCTAAAAAGAAAAGAAAAAAAAAGCCTCTAATAGTACTGAAAGAGATTCTTAGAAAACAACGAACAGAGGGAAAGGATATTTTTGTGATAATTTTTCTTCATCAAACAAGCTCCAAAAACTTTGTGGGGTTTTATAAAGATTAGTAGTTTTGTTCACCACTGAGTCAGTGCTAATCTGCATAATATTTTCCACATATTTATTTCCCTTGTTCTTCTTTGGTATATCAATTGTTAACGCATTAATGGAACTAAAAGAAACGTACCGTGCCAGCAAAGGTATGTTCTCACATTTGTGGTTTAGGCTAAAAAAAAAGGTGTTAAAAGGGGTTTAAAGCCCAATATTTTGTTAACTACAGATAAATCCGTAACGTTTAAAATCTAATACTATAAATTATTTTTTTTATATCGCTCTGTATATCAACTACTCCCTCCCTCCTATCCTTCCTCTATCACTCTTTCTTCCCATTTTTATGTCTCTCTTTATCTCCCTTTACTCTCGATCTATTTCTCCCTGCCTGTGTGCCTCTCTCTCTTCATCTCTCTACTGTTCTTATATAAAGTTGTATATACAAACATGAGATAATATCGCATTTCCGTGGGCAGAACGCAAATGACTGATTATATGGAAGGGGAGGGGGTGGGGGCTTTTTCTATTATTTTCTCTTTTAAGTTCTATATGCAAGGCGTTTTCTGCCCAAAAAAATAAAGACGCATGGACATCTTTTAAAATAGCAGTTTTTGGGGGTCTTATAGAGTTCCAAGTTTTTCTAATATGACACGCTAACGCACAAAAAAACACACCCGTTAAAAGTTAGGGTCTATGATAAAAAAAAAATACCGAATGTCATCCATAACTGAGAGTCCGAAAAAATGATTAACCATTTGAGTGTGTAAAAAAAAAGAAGCCATATATGACAATTTTCGAAAATGGGCTGGAAAGTCACAATGATTTCTATAGTAGACTTTTATCCCTGGGTTGCATTTGCAATGGCAAGTTTATACGAAATATAACATATAAAATAAAAACAAATAAAGCAAAAATATTTTCATAATGAAAAGCAAAATATATAACATAAAGATATGAAACATAAAAATATAAATACAAACGATGAATTTATAAACTATGTTAATATAAATGAAGATATAAAAAGAGAAAATTATTTTCAACATTACCTTTATTGTATACTATCTTTATAAACGAGTAATAATTGCATATGTATTTATAGATTTATGTATTTTTCCTCAAAAACGGTTCCATATTGTTTCGGGAACATTGGTATCTTGGAATATCATAGGCAGCGCAATCGCGCTGCCTAAGTAAAGAACGATGTAGGCACAGTGTTCTTTTTTTTTTATCAATGCCAGGACCAGGGCACTTCGTATTGAAGGAGTTGTCGTAGAAACTTCGAAAAGGGCTCATTCGATTGGAAATAAGAATGGCTAGTGCCCTTTTTAATAGTCGAAAGTGATTGGAGGGCAACAAGCCCCCCCCCACGCCCATCATTCCCCCAAACACATCCAATCAAAATTTTGAAATAGCCATTTTGTTCGGCGTAGTTGATTTCTAGAAAGAAAATATATTTTTGAGGAAGACACTCCCCCACAACCCTCAGGGCAAGGGTTTTAAGTTATGCCCTGGGGGCATATAAGAACGATGTTCCCATATTGTCTTATTTATTATTTTTTTTTCCTTTAGAGCAGGGAACTTCGTATTGAAAAAGTTGCCGTAGAAACTTCGAAAAAGGCTCATTCAATGGGAAATTGGAGTGTCTTGTGCCTTTTTAATAGTCGAAAGTGATTGGAAGGCAACTAACACTCCTTCCACGCCCACCATTTCCCGAAACACAACCAATAAAAATTTTGGGATCGCCATTTTGTTCACTGTAATTGATTTCCAGATAGAAATTATGTTTTTGAGGAGGACACTCCCCCAGAGCCTTCAGGGCAAGGGTTGTAAGTTATACCCTGGGGACATATAAGTTTTTATAGAAAGTGTTGTCGTAGAAACTTCAAAAAGGGCTCATTCGATTGGAAATTTAAAGGGCTAGTGCCCCTTTTAATAGTCGAAAGTGATTAGAGGGCAACAAACCCCCCTCTCACGCCCACCTTTTCCACAAACACATCCAATCAAAGTTTTGAGTTAGTCATTTTATTCAACGTAGTTTTAAGTTCTGGGAATTAGTTCTTTGAGGAGGACAACCCCGCCCCCCAAGCCCTCAGGGCAAAGGTGTGAGTTATGCCCCGGGGGCATATAAGGTTTTTATACAACGCGTTGTCGTAAAAACTTCAAAAAAGGCTCATTCGATTGGAAATTGAAATGACTAGTGCTCTTTTTAATAGTCGAAAGTGATTGGAAGGCAACTAACACCCCTTCTAAGCCCCCCATTTCCCCAAACAAATCCAATCAAAATTATGAGATAGCCATTTTGTCCCACGCAGTTTAAACTTCAGGAAATTATACCTTTGAGCAGGACAGTCCCCCAACAGTCTTCAGGGCAAGGGATATAAGTTATGCCCTGGGGTTATATAAGGTTTTTATTGAAATATTTGTCGTAGAAACTTGAAAAAGGGCTCATTCGATTGGAAATTGAAATTGCCCTTTTTAATAGTCGAAAGTTAGTGGAGAGTGATTAACCCCCCTCTCAAGCTCACCATTTCCCAAAAACATTCAATGAAAGTTTAGAGATAACCATTTTGTTTAACGTAGTTGAAAGTTCTGCAAATTATGTATTTAAGGATGACAAACCCTCAGAGCCCCCAGGGCAAACGCTATAAGTTATGGCCTGGGGGCATATAAGGTTTTTATAGATAGAGTTGTCGTAAAACTTCAAAAGGGGCCCATTCAATTGGAAATTGAGAGGGCTAGTTCCTTTTTTAATAGTCGAAAGTGATTGGAGTGTAACTAGCCCCCCTCTCAAGCCCACCATTCCTCCAAACACATCCAATCAAAATTTTCAGATAGCCATTATGTTCAACGTAGTAGAAAGTTCTGGAAATTAGGTCTTTGAGAGTGACAACCCCCTCCCCAAGCCCTCAGGGCAAGGGTTGTAAGTTATGCCCTGGGGGCATATAAGGTTTTTATTGAAAGTGTTGTCTTAGACACTTAAAAAGGGCTCATTTGGTTAGAAATTGAAAGGGCTAGTGCAATTTTTAATAGTTGAAAGCGATTGGAGAGCAACTAACGCCCCTCTCACGCCCACCATTTCCCCAAACACATCCAATCAAAATTTTGAAACAGCCATTTTGTTTAACGTAGTTGAAAGTTCTGGAAATTAGGTCTTAGAGGATGACAACCACCCTAACAGCCGTTAGGATAAGGGTTGTAATTTATGCCTTGGGGGCATATAAGGTGTTTATAGAAAGCGTTGTCGTTTCAAAAAGGGCTCATTCGATTGGAAATCGAAAGGCATAGTGCCCTTTTTAATAGTCGAAAGGGATTGGAAGGCTTGACATTTTCATAGGCAGCGCAATCGCGCTGCCTAAGTAAAGAACGATGTTGGCACAATGTATTATTTATTTACTTTTTGTTTTTTTTTTTGTTTTTTTTCCATCGCAGGGCACTTCGTATCGAAGGAGTTGTCTTTAAAACTTCGAAAAGGGCTCATTCGATTAGAGATTGTAATGGCTAGTGCCCATTTTAAAAGTCGAAAGTGATTGAAAGGCAGCTAGCACCCCTTCCACGCCCACCATTTTCATAAACACATCCAATTAAAATTTGAGATAGCCATTTTGTTCAGCGTAGTTGATTTCCAGATAGGAATTATGTTTTTGAGGAGGACACTCCCCCACAGCCCTCAGGGCAAGGGTTGTAAGTTATGCCCTAGGGTATATAAGGTTTTTTTATAGAAAGCGTTGTCGTAGAAACTTCAAAAAGACTCATTCGATTCATAGGCAGCGCATAGCCATGCCTAAGTAACAAACGATGTTGGCACAATGTATTATTTTTTTTTTCTTGGTTCTAGACCAGGGCACTTCGTATCGAAGGAGTTGTCGTAGAAACTTCGAAAAGGGCTCATTCAACTGGAAATTGGAATGGTTTGTGCCCTTTTTTAATAGTCGAAAGTGATTGGAAGGCAGCTAGCACCCCTTCCACGCCCACCATTTTCATAAACACATCCAATTAAAATTTGAGATAGCCATTTTGTTCAGCGTAGTTGATTTCCACATAGAAATTATGTTTCTGAGGAGGACACTCCTCCCCAGCCCTCAGGGCAAAGGTTGTAAGTTATGCCCTGGGGCGTATAAGGTTATTATAGAAAGCACTGTTGTAAAAACTTCAAAAAAGGCTCGTTCGATTGGGAATTCAAAGGGCTAGTGCCCTTTTTAATAGTCGAAAGTGATTGGAGGGCAACTAACCCCCCTCAAACGCCCACCTTTTCCCCAAACACATCCAATCAAAATTTTGAGACAGCCTTTTTGTTCATCGTAGTTGAAAGTTCTGGAAATTAGGTCTTTGAGGATGACTAACCCCTCCACAGCCCTCAGGGCAAGGGTTGTAAGTTATGCCCTGGGGGCATATAAGGTTTTTTTTATAGAAAGCGTTGTCGTAGAATCTTCAAAAGGGTTCATTTGATTGGAAATTGAAATGGCTAGTGCCCTTTTTAATAGTCGAAAGTGATCGGAAGGCAACTAACATCCCTTCCACGCCCAGCATTTATCCAAACACATTCAATCAAAATTTTGAGATAGCCATTTGGTTCAAAGTAGTTGAAAGGTCCGGAAATTATATCTAAGAGTATGACACTTCCCCACAGCCCTCAGGATAAGGGTTGTACGTTATGCCCTGGGGGCATATAAGGTTTTTATTGAAAGCTTTGTCGTAGAAACTTAAAAAAGGGATCATCCGAAGTTTCTATAGATAGTGATGTTGTGGAAACTTCAAAAAGGGCTCATTCGATTGGAAATTAGAAGCGTGTCTGCCCTTATTAATAATCGAAAGTGATTGGATGGCAAGTAACCCCCTCTCACGCCCACCATTTCCCCGAACACATCCAATCAAAATTTTAAGATAGCCATTTTGTTCAAAGTAGTTGAAAGGTCCGGATGAGGATGACAACCCCCTCACAGCCCTCAGGTCAAGGGTTGTAAGTTATGCCCTGGGGCATATATGGTTTTTATACAAAGCGTTGTCGTAGAATCTTCAAAAGGGTTCATTTGATTGGAAATTGAAATGGCTAGTGCCCTTTTTAATAGTCGGAAGTGATTGGAGGGCAACTAACCCCCCTCTCACGCCCACCCTTTGCCCAAACACATCAAATCAAAATTTTTAAATAGCAATTTTCTTCAACGTAGTTGAAAGTTCTGGAAATTAGGTCTTTGAGGATGAACCCCCCCCCCCCCCTCCCAGCCCTCAGGGCAAGGTTTGTAAGTAATTTCATGGAGGCATATAAGGTTTTTATAGAAAGCGTTGTCGTAAAAACTCAAAAAGGACTCAGTCGATTGGAAATTGAAAGGGATAGTGCCCTTTTTAAAAGTCGAAAGTGATTGGAAGGCTTGACGTTTTTATAGTAAAGATCGATGTGGGTACAATGTATTATTATCATTTTTTTTCTTTTTTTTGTGTAGACCAATCGAAGGAGTTGTTTTAGGAATTTCAAAAAGGGTTCATTCCATTGAAAATAGAAAGGACTAATGCCCTTTTTAATAGTCCAAAGTGATTGGAGGGCAACTAGTGTCCCTCCAACGCCCACCCTCCAATTTGCCCATTATGTTTAAAAACTAAAAGTTGCCTTAAGATTAAATCAAAATGTACAGTGTTAATGCTAATCCCCAATAAGGCATCTCAGCAGTATCCCAAGAACGACTGAGGTTATTATGTTCAAACTTTCGGGGCTACTTCTACTCTTAAAATTTAACCAAATCAAAGTAGCATTAGTGCATCCAAGCTATCAAAGAAAGTAAACAGATTTTTTTTTGCGAATGGTATCAAGTTTTCTATTTCAGGTCAACTAGAGGAGGCATGAAACCAAATTAAACAGTACTATTTGTGTCCAGATTTTTAAAAGGGTGTATGTTGTTAAAAGTTGCTGAAAATTTTTCTCCAGCATACAAGTAGCAGGCCAAACCATAAAGTCTTAAAAAAACGAAAAGATTTAAAGAATTATTTTCTTTTTCCCTGAAAAGACTATGTCAATTTAAAACGAACAGAAATTAATTAAAAAAAACTTTTTCCACAAAATAAGTTTTTCAAAGAAAAGTAAAGAACTCCATTAAACCAAAAATTAGCAAAAATAAAATCAAATAATCTACCAAAAACTACCACAAATCAGCATCGATACAAAAATGAAACCCAAAACGAACAGAAATTGCAATAAATAACCGAGTAAAACTTAAAACGAGCAGAAATTAACATGAGCAGGGCTCAAAACCCCTATGCCTTCCCAAGGCCAGAACATAACTTGCACTTTACTAAAAAAAAAAATACAAATGAATGTGCATTGTCAGTTTAATATACATATACTGATATTTGGTAATCAAAATGTTAAAATTATTTTATTTATTAAAGTTATAAAAGTAAAAACATATATATTTTTTCAGTAAAGTGCAAATTATGCTCTGGCCTTGGGAAAGCATAGGGTTTTGAGCCCTACTGATGTTAATTTCTGCTCGTTTCAAGTTTGACTCGGTTATTTATTGTAATTTCTGTTCGTTTTGGGTTTCATTTATTTATCGATGCTGATTTGTGGTAGTTTCTCGCTTGGTAGACTATTTGGTTTTATTTTTTGCTCATTTTTGGTTTAATGGAGTTCTTTACTTTTCTTTGAAAAACTTACTTTGTGGCAAAAGTATTTTTTAGTTAATTTTCGTATAAAAAAACGATCTAGATAGGTAAGAAGTCTGAGGAAATTCGTTAACAGGCTTAATTTTGGTTTTTGGAAGTGACTCGTACTATGTAAATGGTCACGTACTATGTAAGTACATAATATAGGCATTTCTTATGACATCATATAAGCATTTTCTTATATGATGTCAGCCATAGCATAAATAAGAATGTTAAGTTTCCAACGCATCAGTAATTTATATAATATAATGTCTGTTGGAAGGCCCAAAAAACGAAAATTTGCAGTTGCTGTTACTATAAATGATGATGCTTTGGAACGAACACCTGAACTATCAAACATGATTAGAAGTAAAAATCGACAACCTGGACCATCAATTCTGAAAACACAAATATAGGCAGCTAAAACAAAGGCCATTGCTAAATTGTCTGAAGTAATCAAAATCCAAAAACGTGTCAAAAATGAAAATGAAGAGCAAAGACACGGGCGGGTAGAAGATCTACGAAAACAACAATTAGACCGTGTGAAAGATGAAAATAAAGAGCAAAGACACACGCGGTTAGAAGACATGCGACACCGAGCAAATGAGCAAGTCAAAGATGAAAATGAAGAGCAAAGACACACGCGGTTACAAGAAAACTGGCGGCATGTCAAAAATGAAAATGAAGAGCAAAGACACACACTGTTAGAGAACATGCAACACCGAGCATGTGAGCGAGTCAAAGCTGAAAATCAAGAGCAAAAACGCAAGCGGTAAGAAGAAGAGCGGAGGAGTGTCAAAAATGAAAATGAAGAGCAAAGACACACGCGGTTAGAAGACATGCGACACCAAGCATGTGAGCAACTCAAAAATGAAAACGAAGAGCAAACACAGACGCGGTTAGAAGACAAGCGACACCGAACATGTGAGCGAGTCAATGAAAATCAACCGGAACAGCGAGAACCAAAACGTGTCAAAATTGAAAATGATAGCGATGATGATTGGGTTTTGGATTTTGAGACGGATAACGTCATCAATGCCTACCATACCTTTGTCAAAAAAACAAAGGTTCGATAATATGTATAGCATAATGACGCAAGACAAGTAAAGGTAAAACCAAACCAAACAAATTGAAAACGATAGCGATAATGATTGGGTTTTGGATTTTTACATGAATAAGGTCATCAATACATACCATACCTTTGAAAATTAAAAACCTGGATTCCACTTAATCGTTGAAAGAAAAAAAAAAGGTATTTTTCCAATCGCCTGAACAATTAAAAGAAACAAAGGTTCGGCGATATGTCTTTCATAATGACAGAAGACAAGCCGAGGCAAAAGTTAAAGGTCCAATAAAAAAAAAAAGTAATTTTACAAAGGCACTGCTTATAATTTAAGGTTCATTTGGACGTCGTGGCATCAAGAAAAGGCTCGAATTGTTTGCGTTTAGAAAACAAGCAATAGTGAGAATCAATATATATAGAAGCCTGCCGCGTGCCGTGGCCCGGTGGCGAAGCCACCGGGTTCCCGGTACTATATTATATTATAAATATAGAGCTTACCTAAGACGAACACGAGCATGTTTCAGCACCTGAATTTAGACTAAATAACCTAATAAGTCAAATTAAGGGAATATTCATTAGGTATTTTTAGCTTATCAATGTTTGCATTGATATTCGCCTTAAAGCTTAAGGGATATATTTAGGTCCACTTATTTTACTGTTGTTATAAAACTAGGAATTCTTCGGGATAGTGTTTTAGGCTCAGAATAATCAACGAGCATATTTCGTGGGACCACAGGTGTGGAATTCTCTGCCCGAGCGGCTGCCGGCTGGCAGAAATTGTTGACTAGTTCAAGAGTAGGTGGAAATGTTTCTCCCTGTCATTTCGACATTTTTTTTTTTTTTTTAGTAGGAAAGCAATCTTTTATTGTAATTTTCAAATACACTTCTTACAGATAAATCAGCCCAACTTGACTACAACGAATTACAAATAAATAAAAGAAAAAAAAAATAATAATAATGATATAAGGTTCGCAACGAGCCAGCTAAAAGCACCCTCGTTGACGTCTCTATTTAAAAAAGGATTCGGTCCTTTAAATGAGAAAAATATTCATAATTTAAGACAGGGCATAAATATTCTCTTGAATAACATATTGTATACTATACAAAACATACTATATTATATTAAATACTATGCCAAGCTTACTATAGCATACTGTACTTACATGCTATATACTTCCATAAATAATATACTTACATAATGTAGACTAACATACATACTATACATGCATAGTACAACATACATACTATATAACATACAATACTTACTTAACAGAGGACGTTTCATCTGCATTGCCAGCAGGAGCTTCATTATACTTCTCTTCGCTGATGACTTTGCTGAAATATTAGAAAAAGGAAATGAAAGCTGGCTTTAGAAGGCGATCGTTAAAGAAGAACAATAGCTCAAAAGGGAAAAGACCCATCTATTTCATGCCTAACATACAGTGGCGTCAATTCACCAAAATATAAGGAGGTGGGCAAATGTTTTTTTTTCAGAGTCCAAGGGGAGGGGGCAATTCCGTTTTTGATATTTTCGAATAAAACATAAAACAGGCGTTTTTCAGTGAAAACACTACAAAAAAGATATTTTTTAAACTCTATGGTGGGGGAGGGGTGTGAGTTTGCAGAAAAAACATTCTACGGGAATTCCAGTAACATCTTTAATTCCACTGTCATTAGGGAAAAAAATGATCTGATTCCTTTGTCTAAAAGAGCGGTAAGCCGAGACTGAAATTCAGAATGCTAGAAATAAAGCAAAAGAGGGGAAAATACTAGGTCGTATCCAGGGGGGAAGGGTACCCGTTTGACCCCCCCCCCCCCAAATGTTTCTTTTTTGACTCGTAAAAACGCAACAAAAATGGATATAAACAAATTTTGTATGCGTTTTTTGAGTTTTTTTGTGTAAACCCCCCTCCCCCCAAAAAATTTTTGAGTAAAACTCCCTCCAAAAAAAATCCTGGGTACGGCCTTGGGAAAAGACATGCTGACATCCAGTTCCTGAACTGTAAAAAAAAACTTTCACAAATTTGACCCAACTTCTCTTTAGCTTCTCTCTTTTTGAACAGCCTCTTCTAACAAAAAGAATAGCCAAATATTTCCTATAACTCTCCGATTTTTTTTGCTGGTTACCAAATTTAGGGCCTTTGAATCCCCAACAATCTTATAGCTCGCCCAAGAATCATCACTTGCGCATCGCGACAACTTGCATAATTTTACTGCCATTAGAGAAAACAACTTCGCTGAGACGCATGTTTCTAAAACAGAGATACCCCAAAACTGAAACTTGTAAATGCAACAAATAAACACAAGAAAGGCAAAAGACACGCTGACGTCCAGTTCTGAACTGTTCAAAAATTGTCACAAGTTTTGCCGAACTTTTTTATTTACTTCTCTTTTTTTTTGAAGAATTTTTTCCTGTTTCAGTTAGGCTAGCAAAATGGATAGCCAATTTATTCCTTGTGGCTCTCCAATTTTTTGTTGTTGATAGAAAAATTTAGGGCCCTTGGATCGCCGAAATCTCATATACCAGTTATTATTAATTATATTCAATAAATTGTTATTACTTCATCCTAAAAGGGTTAGAAACTAACAATTCTACCATTTACATGTTCATAATAAGCAAGTGTTAGCATTGAAGCAGTTTTTGCTCTTATAATTCTAAGAATTAGTGTTAATCTAAGAATATGGTATGTTGTTTCAAATAATAACAAACAAATTTGATGATCAATAATGATAATTGTCTTGTGAAACCCACCCTAGAAACAAAACAAAAGGAAGGAAAAAGACATGCTAACATCTAGTTTCCTGAACTGTTAAAAAGTTTGGCAGAGTCGAAAACCAGAAGCTTTTTTTTTTATCTTTTTTTGAAGAGCCTTTTTCCTGTTTCAGTTTGTTAAGTAAAAAAGGACAACCAATCTTTTTCCAATAGCTTTCCTTTTTTGCCCTTTTTTTTGCTGATTGACAAATTTAGGTCCCTTCGGGCCTCAACAATCCGCGGATTTGCACAAGAAACCAGAAATTTGGCAGAGTGTACAGTTTGGCTATACAATATACAGTTACAGTATACAGTAATTATACAGTTTGGAAGAGTCGAAAACCAGAAGCTTTTTTTGTCTTTTTTTTTGAAAAGCCTTTTTCCTGTTATAGTTTGTTAAGTAAAAAAGGACAACCAATCTTTTTCCAATAGCTTTCCTCTTTTTCCCTTTTTTTTGCTGATTGACAAATTTAGGTCCCTTCGGGCCTCAACAATCCGCGGATTTGCACAAGAAACCAGAAATTTGGCAGAGTGTACAGTTTGGCTATACAATATACAGTTACAGTATACAGTAATTATACAGTTTGGAAGAGTCGAAAACCAGAAGCTTTTTTTTTCTTTTTTTTTGAAAAGCCGTTTTCCTGTTTCAGTTTGTTAAGTAAAAAAGGACAACCAATCTTTTTCCAATAGCTTTCCTCTTTTTCCTTTTTTTTTTTTTTTTTTGCTGATTGACAAATTTAGGTCCCTTCGAGCCTCAACAATCCGCGGATTTGCATAAGAAACCAGAAATTTGGCAGAGTGTACAGTTTGGCTATACAGTATACAGTTACAGTATACAGTAACTATACAGTTTGGCAGAGTCGAAAACCAGAAGCTTTTTTTGTCTTTTTTTTTGAAAAGCCGTTTTCCTGTTTCAGTTTGTTAAGTAAAAAAGGACAACCAATCTTTTTCCAATAGCTTTCTTCTTTTTCCTTTTTTTTTTTTTTTTTTTTTTTTTTTTGCTGATTGACAAATTTAGGTCCCTTCGAGCCTCAACAATCCACGGATTTGCACAAGAAACCAGAAATTTGGCAGAGTGTACAGTTTGGCTATACAGTATACAGTTACAGTATACAGTAACTATACAGTTTGGCAGAGTCGAAAACCAGAAGCTTTTTTTTTATCTTTTATTTGAAAAGCCTTTTTCCTGTTTCAGTTTGTTAAGTAAAAAAGGACAACCAATCTTTTTCCAATAGCTTTCCTCTTTTTCCTTTTTTTTTTTTTTTTTTTTGCTGATTGACAAATTTAGGTCCCTTCGAGCCTTAACAATCCGCGGATTTGCACAAGAAACCAGAAATTTGGCAGAGTGTACAGTTTGGCTATACAGTATACAGTTACAGTATACAGTAACTATACAGTTTGGCAGAGTCGAAAACCAGAAGCTTTTTTTTATCTTTTATTTGAAAAGCCTTTTTCCTGTTTCAGTTTGTTAAGTAAAAAAGGACAACCAATCTTTTTCCAATAGCTTTCCTCTTTTTCCTTTTTTTTTTGCTGATTGACAAATTTAGGTCCCTTCGAGCCTCAACAATCCGCGGATTTGCACAAGAAACCAGAAATTTGGCAGAGTGTACAGTTTGGCTATACAGTATACAGTTACAGTATACAGTAACTATACAGTTTGGCAGAGTCGAAAACCAGAAGCTTTTTTTTATCTTTTATTTGAAAAGCCTTTTTCCTGTTTCAGTTTGTTAAGTAAAAAAGGACAACCAATCTTTTTCCAATAGCTTTCCTCTTTTTCCTTTTTTTTTTGCTGATTTACAAATTTAGGTCCCTTCGAGCCTCAACAATCCGCGGATTTGCACAAGAAACCAGAAATTTGGCAGAGTGTACAGTTTGGCTATACAGTATACAGTTACAGTATACAGTAACTATACAGTTTGGCAGAGTCGAAAACCAGAAGCTTTTTTTTTATCTTTTATTTGAAAAGCCTTTTTCCTGTTTCAGTTTGTTAAGTAAAAAAGGACAACCAATCTTTTTCCAATAACTTTCCTCTTTTTCCTTTTTTTTTTGCTGATTGACAAATTTAGGTCCCTTCGAGCCTCAACAATCCGCGGATTTGCACAAGAAACCAGAAATTTGGCAGAGTGTACAGTTTGGCTATACAGTATACAGTTACAGTATACAGTAACTATACAGTTTGGCAGAGTCGAAAACCAGAAGCTTTTTTTTATCTTTTATTTGAAAAGCCTTTTTCCTGTTTCAGTTTGTTAAGTAAAAAAGGACAACCAATCTTTTTCCAATAGCTTTCCTCTTTTTCCTTTTTTTTTTTTTTTTTTTTGCTGATTGACAAATTTAGGTCCCTTCGAGCCTTAACAATCCGCGGATTTGCACAAGAAACCAGAAATTTGGCAGAGTGTACAGTTTGGCTATACAGTATACAGTTACAGTATACAGTAACTATACAGTTTGGCAGAGTCGAAAACCAGAAGCTTTTTTTTATCTTTTATTTGAAAAGCCTTTTTCCTGTTTCAGTTTGTTAAGTAAAAAAGGACAACCAATCTTTTTCCAATAGCTTTCCTCTTTTTCCTTTTTTTTTGCTGATTGACAAATTTAGGTCCCTTCGAGCCTCAACAATCCGCGGATTTGCACAAGAAACCAGAAATTTGGCAGAGTGTACAGTTTGGCTATACAGTATACAGTTACAGTATACAGTAACTATACAGTTTGGCAGAGTCGAAAACCAGAAGCTTTTTTTTATCTTTTATTTGAAAAGCCTTTTTCCTGTTTCAGTTTGTTAAGTAAAAAAGGACAACCAATCTTTTTCCAATAGCTTTCCTCTTTTTTCCCTTTTTTTTTGCTGATTGACAAATTTAGGTCCCTTCGAGCCTCAACAATCCGCGGATTTGCACAAGAAACCAGAAATTTGGCAGAGTGTACAGTTTGGCTATACAGTATACAGTTACAGTATACAGTAACTATACAGTTTGGCAGAGTCGAAAACCAGAAGCTTTTTTTTTATCTTTTATTTGAAAAGCCTTTTTCCTGTTTCAGTTTGTTAAGTAAAAAAGGACAACCAATCTTTTTCCAATAACTTTCCTCTTTTTCCTTTTTTTTTGCTGATTGACAAATTTAGGTCCCTTCGAGCCTCAACAATCCGCGGATTTGCACAAGAAACCAGAAATTTGGCAGAGTGTACAGTTTGGCTATACAGTATACAGTTACAGTATACAGTAACTATACAGTTTGGCAGAGTCGAAAACCAGAAGCTTTTTTTTATCTTTTATTTGAAAAGCCTTTTTCCTGTTTCAGTTTGTTAAGTAAAAAAGGACAACCAATCTTTTTCCAATAGCTTTCCTCTTTTTCCTTTTTTTTTTTTTTTTTTTGCTGATTGACAAATTTAGGTCCCTTCGAGCCTTAACAATCCGCGGATTTGCACAAGAAACCAGAAATTTGGCAGAGTGTACAGTTTGGCTATACAGTATACAGTTACAGTATACAGTAACTATACAGTTTGGCAGAGTCGAAAACCAGAAGCTTTTTTTATCTTTTATTTGAAAAGCCTTTTTCCTGTTTCAGTTTGTTAAGTAAAAAAGGACAACCAATCTTTTTCCAATAGCTTTCCTCTTTTTCCTTTTTTTTTTGCTGATTGACAAATTTAGGTCCCTTCGAGCCTCAACAATCCGCGGATTTGCACAAGAAACCAGAAATTTGGCAGAGTGTACAGTTTGGCTATACAGTATACAGTTACAGTATACAGTAACTATACAGTTTGGCAGAGTCAAAAACCAGAAGCTTTTTTTTATCTTTTATTTGAAAAGCCTTTTTCCTGTTTCAGTTTGTTAAGTAAAAAAGGACAACCAATCTTTTTCCAATAGCTTTCCTCTTTTTCTTTTTTTTTTTTTTGCTGATTGACAAATTTAGGTCCCTTCGAGCCTCAACAATCCGCGGATTTGCACAAGAAACCAGAAATTTGGCAGAGTGTACAGTTTGGCTATACAGTATACAGTTACAGTATACAGTAACTATACAGTTTGGCAGAGTCGAAAACCAGAAGCTTTTTTTTTATCTTTTATTTGAAAAGCCTTTTTCCTGTTTCAGTTTGTTAAGTAAAAAAGGACAACCAATCTTTTTCCAAAAGCTTTCCTCTTTTTCCTTTTTTTTTTTTTTTTTTGCTGATTGACAAATTTAGGTCCCTTCGAGCCTTAACAATCCGCGGATTTGCACAAGAAACCAGAAATTTGGCAGAGTGTACAGTTTGGCTATACAGTATACAGTTACAGTATACAGTAACTATACAGTTTGGCAGAGTCGAAAACCAGAAGCTTTTTTTTATCTTTTATTTGAAAAGCCTTTTTCCTGTTTCAGTTTGTTAAGTAAAAAAGGACAACCAATCTTTTTCCAATAGCTTTCCTCTTTTTCCTTTTTTTTTTTTTTTGCTGATTGACAAATTTAGGTCCCTTCGAGCCTCAACAATCCGCGGATTTGCACAAGAAACCAGAAATTTGGCAGAGTGTACAGTTTGGCTATACAGTATACAGTTACAGTATACAGTAACTATACAGTTTAGCAGAGTCGAAAACAAGAAGCTTTTTTTTATCTTTTATTTGAAAAGCCTTTTTCCTGTTTCAGTTTGTTAAGTAAAAAAGGACAACCAATCTTTTTCCAATAACTTTCCTCTTTTTCCTTTTTTTTTTTTTTTTTTGCTGATTGACAAATTTAGGTCCCTTCGAGCCTCAACAATCCGCGGATTTGCACAAGAAACCAGAAATTTGGCAGAGTGTACAGTTTGGCTATACAGTATACAGTTACAGTATACAGTAACTATACAGTTTGGCAGAGTCGAAAACCAGAAGCTTTTTTTTTATCTTTTATTTGAAAAGCCTTTTTCCTGTTTCAGTTTGTTAAGTAAAAAAGGACAACCAATCTTTTTCCAATAGCTTTCCTCTTTTTCCTTTTTCTTTTTTTTTGCTGATTGACAAATTTAGGTCCCTTCGAGCCTTAACAATCCGCGGATTTGCACAAGAAACCAGAAATTTGGCAGAGTGTACAGTTTGGCTATACAGTATACAGTTACAGTATACAGTAACTATACAGTTTGGCAGAGTCGAAAACCAGAAGCTTTTTTTTTATCTTTTATTTGAAAAGCCTTTTTCCTGTTTCAGTTTGTTAAGTAAAAAAGGACAACCAATCTTTTTCCAATAGCTTTCCTCTTTTTCCTTTTTTTTTTTGCTGATTGACAAATTTAGGTCCCTTCGAGCCTCAACAATCCGCGGATTTGCACAAGAAACCAGAAATTTGGCAGAGTGTACAGTTTGGCTATACAGTATACAGTTACAGTATACAGTAACTATACAGTTTAGCAGAGTCGAAAACCAGAAGCTTTTTTTTATCTTTTATTTGAAAAGCCTTTTTCCTGTTTCAGTTTGTTAAGTAAAAAAGGACAACCAATTTTTTCCAATAGCTTTCCTCTTTTTCCTTTTTTTTTTTTTTTGCTGATTGACAAATTTAGGTCCCTTCGAGCCTCAACAATCCGCGGATTTGCACAAGAAACCAGAAATTTGGCAGAGTGTACAGTTTGGCTATACAGTATACAGTTACAGTATACAGTAACTATACAGTTTAGCAGAGTCGAAAACCAGAAGCTTTTTTTTATCTTTTATTTGAAAAGCCTTTTTCCTGTTTCAGTTTGTTAAGTAAAAAAGGACAACCAATCTTTTTCCAATAACTTTCCTCTTTTTCCTTTTTTTTTTTTTTTTGCTGATTGACAAATTTAGGTCCCTTCGAGCCTCAACAATCCGCGGATTTGCACAAGAAACCAGAAATTTGGCAGAGTGTACAGTTTGGCTATACAGTATACAGTTACAGTATACAGTAACTATACAGTTTGGCAGAGTCGAAAACCAGAAGCTTTTTTTGTCTTTTTTTTGAAAAGCCTTTTTGCTGTTTCAGTTTGTTAAGTAAAAAAGGACAACCAATCTTTTTCCAATAGCTTTCCGTTTTTGTTTTTTTTTTTTGCTGATTGACAAATTTAGGTCCCTTCGAGCCTCAACAATCCGCGGATTTGCACAAGAAACCAGAAATTTGGCAGAGTGTACAGTTTGGCTATACAGTATACAGTAACTATACAGTTTGGCAGAGTCGAAAACCAGAAGCTTTTTTTGTCTTTTTTTTGAAAAGCCTTTTTCCTGTTTCAGTTTGTTAAGTAAAAAAGGACAACCAATCTTTTTCCAATAGCTTTCCGTTTTTGTTTTTTTTTGCTGATTGACAAATTTAGGTCCCTTCGAGCCTCAACAATCCGCGGATTTGCACAAGAAACCATAAATTTGGCAGAGTGTACAGTTTGGCTATACAATATACAGTTACAGTATACAGTAACTATACAGTTTGGCAGAGTCGAAAACCAGAAGCTTTTTTTGTCTTTTTTTTGAAAAGCCTTTTTCCTGTTTCAGTTTGTTAAGTAAAAAAGGACAACCAATCTTTTTCCAATAGCTTTCCGTTTTTGTTTTTTTTTGCTGATTGACAAATTTAGGTCCCTTCGAGCCTCAACAATCCGCGGATTTGCACAAGAAACCAGAAATTTGGCAGAGTGTACAGTTTGGCTATACAGTATACAGTAACTATACAGTTTGGCAGAGTCGAAAACCAGAAGCTTTTTTTGTCTTTTTTTTGAAAAGCCTTTTTCCTGTTTCAGTTTGTTAAGTAAAAAAGGACAACCAATCTTTTTCCAATAGCTTTCCGTTTTTGTTTTTTTTGCTGATTGACAAATTTAGGTCCCTTCGAGCCTCAACAATCCGCGGATTTGCACAAGAAACCAGAAATTTGGCAGAGTGTACAGTTTGGCTATACAATATACAGTTACAGTATACAGTAACTATACAGTTTGGCAGAGTCGAAAACCAGAAGCTTTTTTTGTCTTTTTTTTGAAAAGCCTTTTTCCTGTTTCAGTTTGTTAAGTAAAAAAGGACAACCAATCTTTTTCCAATAGCTTTCCGTTTTTGTTTTTTTTTTGCTGATTGACAAATTTAGGTCCCTTCGAGCCTCAACAATCCGCGGATTTGCACAAGAAACCAGAAATTTGGCAGAGTGTACAGTCTGGCTATACAGTATACAGTTACAGTATACAGTGACTATACAGTTTGGCAGAGTCGAAAACCAGAAGCTTTTTTTGTCTTTTTTTTTGAAAAGCCTTTTTCCTGTTTCAGTTTGTTAAGTAAAAAAGGACAACCAAATTTTTTCCAATAGCTTTCCGTTTTTTTTTTTTTTTGCTGATTGACAAATTTAGGTCCCTTCGAGCCTCAACAATCCACGGATTTGCACAAGAAACCAGAAATTTGGCAGAGTGTACAGTTTGGCTATACAGTATACAGTAACTATACAGTTTGGCAGAGTCGAAAACCAGAAGCTTTTTTTGTCTTTTTTTTGAAAAGCCTTTTTCCTGTTTCAGTTTGTTAAGTAAAAAAGGACAACCAATTTTTTTCCAATAGCTTTCCGTTTTTGTTTTTTTTGCTGATTGACAAATTTAGGTCCCTTTGAGCCTCAACAATCCGCAGATTTGCACAAGAAACCAGAAATTTGGCAGAGTGTACAGTTTGGCTATACAGTATACAGTTACAGTATACAGTAACTATACAGTTTGGCAGAGTCGAAAACCAGAAGCTTTTTTTTGCCTTTTTTTTGAAAAGCCTTTTTCCTGTTTCAGTTTGTTAAGTAAAAAAGGACAACCAATCTTTTTCCAATAGCTTTCCTCTTTTTCCTTTTTTTTTTTTTTTTTGCTGATTGACAAATTTAGGTCCCTTCGAGCCTCAACAATCCGCGGATTTGCACAAGAAACCAGAAATTTGGCAGAGTGTACAGTTTGGCAGAGTCGAAAACCAGAAGCTTTTTTTGTCTTTTTTTTGAAAAGCCTTTTTCCTGTTTCAGTTTGTTAAGTAAAAAAGGACAACCAATCTTTTTCCAATAGCTTTCCGTTTTTGTTTTTTTTTGCTGATTGACAAATTTAGGTCCCTTCGAGCCTCAACAATCCGCGGATTTGCACAAGAAACCAGAAATTTGGCAGAGTGTACAGTTTGGCTATACAGTATACAGTAACTATACAGTTTGGCAGAGTCGAAAACCAGAAGCTTTTTTTGTCTTTTTTTTGAAAAGCCTTTTTCCTGTTTCAGTTTGTTAAGTAAAAAAGGACAACCAATCTTTTTTCCAATAGCTTTCCGTTTTTGTTTTTTTTGCTGATTGACAAATTTAGGTCCCTTCGAGCCTCAACAATCCGTGGATTTGCACAAGAAACCAGAAATTTGGCAGAGTGTACAGTTTGGCTATACAATATACAGTTACAGTATACAGTAACTATACAGTTTGGCAGAGTCGAAAACCAGAAGCTTTTTTTGTCTTTTTTTGAAAAGCCTTTTTCCTGTTTCAGTTTGTTAAGTAAAAAAGGACAACCAATCTTTTTCCAATAGCTTTCCGTTTTTGTTTTTTTTTTTTTGCTGATTGACAAATTTAGGTCCCTTCGAGCCTCAACAATCCGCGGATTTGCACAAGAAACCAGAAATTTGGCAGAGTGTACAGTCTGGCTATACAGTATACAGTTACAGTATACAGTGACTATACAGTTTGGCAGAGTCGAAAACCAGAAGCTTTTTTTGTCTTTTTTTTTTGAAAAGCCTTTTTCCTGTTTCAGTTTGTTAAGTAAAAAAGGACAACCAATCTTTTTCCAATAGCTTTCCGTTTTTTTTTTTTTTTTGCTGATTGACAAATTTAGGTCCCTTCGAGCCTCAACAATCCGCGGATTTGCACAAGAAACCAGAAATTTGGCAGAGTGTACAGTTTGGCTATACAGTATACAGTAACTATACAGTTTGGCAGAGTCGAAAACCAGAAGCTTTTTTTGTCTTTTTTTGAAAAGCCTTTTTCCTGTTTCAGTTTGTTAAGTAAAAAAGGACAACCAATCTTTTTCCAATAGCTTTCCGTTTTTGTTTTTTTTGCTGATTGACAAATTTAGGTCCCTTTGAGCCTCAACAATCCGCGGATTTGCACAAGAAACCAGAAATTTGGCAGAGTGTACAGTTTGGCTATACAGTATACAGTTACAGTATACAGTAACTATACAGTTTGGCAGAGTCGAAAACCAGAAGCTTTTTTTTGCCTTTTTTTTGAAAAGCCTTTTTCCTGTTTCAGTTTGTTAAGTAAAAAAGGACAACCAATCTTTTTCCAATAGCTTTCCGTTTTTGTTTTTTTTTGCTGATTGACAAATTTAGGTCCCTTCGAGCCTCAACAATCCGCGGATTTGCACAAGAAACCAGAAATTTGGCAGAGTGTACAGTTTGGCTATACAGTATACAGTTACAGTATACAGTAACTATACAGTTTGGCAGAGTCGAAAACCAGAAGCTTTTTTTGTCTTTTTTTTGAAAAGCCTTTTTCCTGTTTCAGTTTGTTAAGTAAGAAAGGACAACCAATCTTTTTCCAATAGCTTTTCGTTTTTGTTTTTTTTTTTTTGCTGATTGACAAAATTATGTCTCTTCGAGCCTCAACAATCCGCGGATTTGCACAAGAAACATTGTATGCAGATAAGAATAGCCCCCATGTTGCCACGAGGATAAAAAAAAACAACAAATGGTTTGACTCATTAGTGTTCCTAAAATACAAATATGTCGAAATTGATACATGTGACCACTAGGGGCTCATTCCAGAAATCACTTATAATTGCCTTCCAATAAATTATATTCTAAAATAAAACCACAAAAAAGTTCGTTCTTAGTATTATATAGTTGTAACCTACAATAAAGACTTCATTCATCCTCTTGCATACGAAGACGCAGTTTTTGTCAAAAAATTTATTAATTTTATATATTTTACTTTGCTAATTACAGAAGCGAGTAGATGTAACAGTTTCCTTTAAAACGAACCCTTAAACAGCTCTCTATGATGTTCCAGTGCCACGCTACCAGCGGATAAACAAGAATCCATTGATTGGATTCCCATGCAAAAAAGTTATTTTCTTTCTAGTTCAAGGCAAGGGATTTTCCCTGTTGTTCAAGCTCAGGGACTTTAAGTTCCGAAATCGGGGTTTTCGGCCAAGGTGATTCCAAAAGTGTGCTTTTTGTTTCGTCCGACACCACTTTTTGAGGTTTCAGACGATTTTTTTGCTATCATGGGCCTTTCGTTCTTTACTGGGTTGCAGCTACCGCTGCAGCCAAGATAAGCAAACAAAATTAAAACGTTAACAACTTTGGCTTATTATGAACATATAAATGGTTGAATTTTTAGTTATAAGCCATTTTCAGATGAAGATAATATTAAATAGCCAAATGTCATAAAGACATTTTGTCATTCTAGAAATCTGCATTTTTTGTTATCTGGTGTCTTGGAACGAAAATAATAACAAATAACTAATCATCATGATAATTAATTATTATAATGATTAATTATAATAGAGGTTTTAATTATAATGACGGTAATTACCCATTAATGATAACTATCTTCTGAAACACACTCTAGGGACAAAACAAAACATAAGACATGCTGACATCCAGCTTCATGAACTGTTCGGTAACAGTCAAAACGAGAAAATCATGCACGTATCGCAGTGACATCTATCATGCAACTTACTTCACTCCCAACTTTGTGGCAACCCTTTTCCATTGGGAGAATCCTGATAGCCTTCGTGCTCCTCTAGAGGTCAGCGTAAAAGTAAGAGGGCCACTAACAGAATACTCATAATAAAAAAAAACACAACTACTGGCATTTTTCGACAAAAACAACACTTTTAGAATAACAGAGCATTAGAAAAAATTTCTTAGAATAGGAAATGACACCATAGGGGGGGGGGGGTGTCATTTTAAAACCCTCAAAACGATTAAACCAATAATTTTTTTTTAAATAAATTAAATTTTATAGTGGATTACCTTAACTGATCTGACCAACAAATCTTATTTCTAAAGTAAAACTAAATAGCATCAGAGGCTTCCACCACACAATTCCAGAAAAAAAGCTTAAAACTTTTTAAATTCAAGATGATTTATAATAAGACGATTTAGATTTAATAATATAATAACGACTAAATAATATGGTTTTATCGTTACAAATTGGGATAGGCTTACTGTTTTTCAAGAGGCCAGCGTAGAAATAAAAGCATTAGTAACAAAACACTCATGATAAAGAAAAAACTTCCGAATTTTCAATAAAAACAACACTTTTAGAATAACAGATAATCGCATTAGAGACATTTTCTAAGAATCAGAAATTGCACCGGAGGGGAGGTTATTTTACAACTTTTTAAATGATTCAACCAACAAGTTTTATTTTTTGAATTAAACTAATTGAAATTTAATTAAACTTTATAGTGGGTAACTGATCTCGATCAAATCTTATTTCTTAAGTAAAATTAAATAACAGCAAAAGCTTCCACCAAACAATTCCAGAATCAATTTTTTTTTAATAAATGAAATTGCATAGTATGATTTCATATATTATGAAAGTATAACCGTTACTTTGATTTAAGCAAAATCTCACTCAGGATGAGCTAACTTTCTTCCAAAAAAAGCTTAAAACTTTTTAAATTTAAGGTAATTTATAATAAAGCGATTGAGATGTAATTATACAGTTACGCCGTAATGAGATGATTTTAATGAGTTTTAATGATTTAATTGATCATTAATGAGATTAATGAGATGATTTTATTGTTCCAAATTCTGATAACCTTAGTGTTTTTCAAGAGGCCAGCGTGAAAATACAGACACTAGTAACAGAACACTTATCACAAAGAAGAAACTTCCAAATTTTCAATAAAAGCAACACTTTTAGGATAGCAGAGAATCGGATTAGAGAAACTTTCTTAAAAATGGAAATGCAACCAGAAACGACATCATTTTACACATTTTTACAACTTTCAAACAAACCCACCGTCAAAGTTTAATTTTTAAACAAAATTAAATTGCATTGTAGACTTCCATACAATGCAATGTCATGAAACTATTACCGTTAATTAGACTTATGACTCTCTAATTGAATATCACTAAAGTTATATTCACTACAAATTATAAACACTAGCGCCGGTTTCCACTCTTTCAAGATACTCTTAAGCGTGCGATTTCAGTACCTGACAGAATAAAGATTAAAAAGCTTGAAAAAATACCAAGTGTCGCCAAACGCTAGATGGCATTTTTTTTACCAATACAAGCGCTAGTTTCCACTCTGTCAAGTTACTCTTACTCTTTGGGAATAAAACCCAGTGTAAACAATCTTTATTTTTAACTAATCTTTTTAAATTTACTATCGTCAAATATTTTCCTTACTATGTTTATTCATCATTAAACAAAATTATTCTATTTATTATTATGTTCATCATTAAATTATTACGTCAAAATTAAGTTAATTTTGTTATTTTTAAACACAATTAAATTGCAGAGTGGACTTCCATACAATGCGATGTCATGAAACTAAACCCGTTAATTCGACTTATGCCTCTCTAATTGAACTTCGCTGAAGTCTCTAACAGCAAAATAAGCGCGTAATTCCAGTTCCTAACAGAATAACGATTAAAAGCTTAAAAAAATACCGAGTGTCGCGAAACACTGGATGGAATTTTTTTTACAAATACAAGCGCCAGTTTCCACACTGTCAACAAAACCTAGTATAAACAATCTTTATTTTCAACCATTCTTTTTAAATTTAAATATCATCAAATATTTTCCTTACTATGTTTATTCATCATTAAACAACTTACAAATGCCAATAAAGAATTCATTTTTCTTTCGGGAGAAGCTAACAAAAGATTTTCAAAAAAGATATTTCCAAAATAGTGTGGCCTCAGAGCGACGAACATTTCCCTGAAGTTCAGACTATTTCAGAAATCGTGTAGTAAAACGTGTAGAAATGTTGTAAAGAAAAAAATCCAGTTTAAAATAATTCAGCCATTTCCATGATCCTCAAGATTCTTTTCAGAATCGTAATTCGTAATTCTTAGGATTTTAAAAGAGTGTAAATGAATTTAACTTAATTTTCAGTTTCATCAAAATATGGATACCCGACATTCGATTTTTGGCCGATAAGATATTATGCGAGATGGGAGATGATATAATTTTGAAACATATTCCACTGACCTGAAACACAGTTTTAAGTGGATTTTGCGATTTACACCCTGTCTACCCTGAAAATGCTTCACAGTACATTACACCAATATTGCCTAGACTAGGAGCAGAACATAATACAAGTTACTTACGATGACTGACAAATCTCGTTTTTGGCCAATGTATTCGAGGAATAGCTGAAATTCGACATCGAAGTCCGACGTAGAAGGGACGGAGTTTGACTAGCCGAAACGTTGGTCATCAGCGCAGACGTTGAAAATGAATTGGTGACAGACAACATGGAGGTTGATAATTTTGGAGGTTGAGATAGCTTAACGAGATTTGACGCCTATATAAGAAGAAACTGAAATACTTTTTCTGATTTTTTTTTTTTTTTTTAATTGTTTGCTAAAGAGGGAAAAAAATAGTCAAAAGCCACCTGACCACTTAAGTTTGTTATATTGGTCTTTAAATTACATTTTCATTTCTTTTTATTTCTCCGTTGCTTGGCTCTATTTTTATATTCTAGTTATTTTCCAGTCCACGCTATGGTCACCTTTTGCTTTTTTTCAACTTTTATAAGGAATGTCTAATAAAACTTGCATAATATAAGCTAGTAGTAAGAAATATATATGTTTAACAAAAAATATATCAGAATAGAAAACATGTCAAAAATGAAAACAGTGAGTTTTGACGAAACAACGGCAGAAGCCTTTGCACGTCTTCTTTAGATTTGTTATTTATTTATTTATTTTAGATCTTCGCTTGCTTAAGTGAAAAAAAAGTCAAAATTCACTTAAACACTTAATTTTATTGTATGTATTTTTAAATTATATTTTGATTTCCTTTTATTTCTCCATTGTTTGGCCCTATTTTATATTCTAGTTATTTTTCAAGCCCACGCTATATTGACCTTTCGCTTCTTTTTTTTAATTTCTTATATGCATACATGCCAGGGCCGTATCCAGGATTTTTTTTTTCGGGGGTGTTTTACATAAGAATTTTTCGGGGAGGGGGGAGGAACTACACAAAAAAAAACTAAAAAAGCGTAAGAAACCCCTAGCCCCCCCCCTCTGGATATGGCCTTATACATGTATATTC
This sequence comes from Artemia sinica, assembly GCA_027921565.1. Lineage (NCBI taxonomy): Eukaryota > Metazoa > Arthropoda > Branchiopoda > Anostraca > Artemiidae > Artemia > Artemia sinica. Next base: position 50,663,811 of record CM051272.1, read on the forward strand.
TCTAAATCAGACTTGGAATTTAATCCAAAGTCGGTTTCGAAGGATTTCTGAGTTTGTTGAGGGCGGATTTTTGGATATGGTTTACATTAAAACTAAGTAAAGAAATAGATTGAATATATCAAACTCACTGCGATTAAAAGTAACTAAAGTTGAGCTTGATGCTGAAACAGTAGTGAAGAAAAATCAGAAGCAAATACATCCTTCCCATCGAAATAACTTTGTAAAAAAATATTTGCAGGTGTAATTATGTAAGTAATAAAAAATATTTAAGCCGTGTTTCTTATTTTAACAGACTTTCATTCATATTGGTAACACTTGTAATCTTCTTTTTTCATTTTAATTAGAACAAATAACTTCTACTACTCAGCACTACGGCATTTGTGCTGTGACGACGACCCAATCAATATTCGCTCGCGACCCACAGGTGGTTGCGAACCAGTTTCGGAAACGCTTCTTTATGGGAAAGCAACCAACGATTGGCGTCGAGTTTTGATGTAGCGCAACCCTTCGTTGTTGTTGAAGAATGTTGGTATTGGTTTATGAACAATCTAGATCATGAAAATAGTTTACTGAATTTTTTTTTTTTAGATAGACGTTCGTTTATTTTTCTCATTTTTCTTTTTTGTTATTATTCCATTTTAACACCTTGTGTGTTTTTTTTTCTTTGGGGGGGGGGAATAAAATGATTCATTCATTCATTGGCAAAAAAGTTTCATTTTAACATAGCAAAACTAAATTGAAAGTCCCAAATGTATTTATTCTAAGCAATCACTGTACACTAAGAATCAGAAATAGTAATACTTAACTATATTTAATAAAAGGGACTAGCCCTAGTCCCTATTCAAACTATTAAAATTTTGTAATTACAACTTTCGAACTCTTAATTGATCTATGAAACCAAAAGCGTAGCTAGGGTTTTTAACACCCAGGACATTGTAGTTTTTGCACCCCTCCCCCCGTCACTACCACAATACGAGCAAAAAATCACAACTCAATTTGGCACTCTGTCCGAGTCTGCAGTCAGGGACAGCCTTTCCCCCTCGTTTGCCCTAACTTATCAATGGATTATTCCATTTTTTGCCACAAAACTATGTTTACCGATTGAAAGGTATACATTTAAATCCGAGAAACGTATTTTCTCGTTGCAGAAAAAATAGGAATCTGCCATAAAAAGTTCAAATAAGAGCTATTTTTGTAAACTTTCACAATTTTGCCACAAAACTACGTTTCCCTGATTGAACGGTATACACTCCAATCCGAGAAATGTATTTTTTCACATTCCATATAATTTCTTTGCAAAAAATGATATTTTACAGTTGAACTTTTAAACACATTTTTCCATAACTTTAATTATTTCATATCCCATTAGATACCAAATCCGCCTTCAAAGACAGACACATGTTATTTTACGAGATACATCAAAGCATAAACGCTTTACATTAAAGATACATTAAAGACACAAAAATTTTACTCCGAGATACAATTTTATACAAAGTAAAAATTTTACTTTTACGAGATACATTAAAGCATAAACGCTTTACATTAAAGATACATTAAAGACACAAAAATTTTACTCCATGAAAAGGAGAAACTGGGAACATTTCGTCTAAATGTGACATTTTCGTCACAAATTAGCACAAGAAGGTTGAGGAAAGCTCACCTTGGGGATTTTAAATTTGCTACAGTCAGCCACTTGCTCTCTACAGTTCTCGTGGACATTAACCAGACAGTCTAGAATAAAAGAAACAATATAAGGAAAAAGAAATAAGGAAACAGAAAATTAAATTCTTAAAAAACAAGAGGTGAAGTAGAACCATTACAATTTGTCTAGAGCTAATGGATTCTAGAGAAAGAAATAAAAAACGGGAGAAAATTAAAGTCATAGAAAGAAAGAGGTCTAGGAAGATTATAGCAATTTGTGCAATAATGATAAACCAGCAAATTAGAATCTACAGCTGACATTAGCTATAAAGTATGAAACAAGAATGGAAACAATGTAAAGAAAAGAGAATAAGGAAAAACAGTAGAAAATAAAAGTCGTAAAAAAAGAGAGGTGATGTAAAACCATAATGATCTGTCCCGTAATATCAAGTCAGCGAATTGCTCTCTATAGTTCTCATCGACATTAGCAAGATAGTCTGAATTACAACTGGAAACAATTCAAAGAAAAAAGAATAAGTAAGTAGAGAAGAAAATCAAATAAAAAACAAACAAGAGAAAAATTAAAGCCATAATAGTTTTCTAAATTCGGAATATTCGCTAACAAATATTTTGTAGGCTGTCCCCTCCTCAACGCCTCGCTCTTTACGCTAAAGTTTTTCATTGTTAAAAAAAATAGAGTTGTGAGAAAGTCAAACTTTAGCATAAAGAGCGAGGCGTTGAGGAGGGGACAGCCCTTTTCATATACGGAATAATTTCTGTTCGTTTTAAGTTTTAACGTCGTTCCTTATTTTCAGTTAAAAAAACTTGTTTTTTTTTTAATTCAATTTTTGAACGTTTTTGAATTAATGCAGGTTTTGATTTTGGCTCACCGTACATGAAAAATTAAAACAAAATTTGGATATTAATTTTACTTTTATTTGGTTAAATGGCTTTCTCGAAACCTGTTTAATTTTTTTTCATGATCAAACTTTCAATCAAACTTTTGGTTGTTTTCAAGCTGTTTCACCTTGAATCCATAAACTGTAATGAATCCATAAACTGTACTGGGATGGGCAGAGATTTAAGTCTCAATGAATCATTATAAGATTTAACCTTATAATGACCAACTATTTTACTACTAATACGACCAACTATTTTAATAATGTAAAGGGTTGCCACATGTAGCACGAAAGTGCTATTTTAGCACTGTTTTATCATATGTAGCACTGTACCACGGACTACACTGACTGTATGGTAGTACTTTTCTCTTACATGATCAAATTGGAAATAGAGACATATAAAATGTAACTACGTGATGGGTCTCACATCAAAATATATGTCAGAACATTTTTTATGCATGACAATAATCTAAACACAATTAAATACGGGATATGCGTGTACATTTTCTCATTCAGCGCTTTGACCAGCTCATGATTCATTTTCATTCCTTTACATATAAAAAAGATTAGTAAGGATACTTAAACGGACCACGCGCGTGTCGCAGCGCAAGTCGCGATACGCAAAATATTTTTTTTTTTTTTGCAATACGCGCAAAAATTTTTGACTGTAGCACCAAAAATTGCTGTGTAGCACGCAACTCCGGGCAATTGCAGCACTTTAGGGACTGACGGTGGTGGCAACCCAGCTAATGTCATAATCATAAGCAGCGCAAGCGCTGCCTAAGGAAAGAACGATGTTGGCACAATGTATTATTTATTAATTTTTTTTCTTTAGACCAGCGCACTTCGTATCGAAGGAGCTGTCGTAGAAACTCCGAAAAGGGCTCATTCGATTGTAAATTGGAGTCGCTTGTGCCCTTTTTTATAGTCGAAAGTGATTGGAAGGATCCAAACACATCCAATCAAAATTTTGAGATAGCCATTTTGTTCAAAGTAGTTGAAAGGTCCGGCAATCATATCTTTGAGGATGGCACTCCCCCCAGAGCCCTCAGGATAAGGGTTGTAAGTTTTGCCCTGGGGGGCATATAAGGTTTTTATTAAAAGCCTTGTCGTAGAAACTTGAAAAAGGGCTCATTCGATTGAAAATTCAAAGGGCTAGTGCCCTTTTTCATAGTCGAAAGTGATTTGAGGGCAACTAACCCCCCTCTCACGCCCGCCTTTTCCCCAAACACATCCAATCAAAATTTTTAAATAGCCATTTTGTTCAACGTAGTTGAAAATTCTTAAAATTAGGTCTTTGAGGATGATAACCCCCCCAGAGCCCTCGGGGTAAGGGTTGTAAGTTATCCCCTGGGGGCATATAAGATTTTTATAGATAGTGATGTTGTAGAAACTTTAAAAAATGCTCTTTCGATGGGAAATTAGAAGGGCTTGTGCCCTTTTTGATAGTCGAAAGTGATTGGAGGATAACTAACACCCCTCTGACACCCACCATGGCCCCAAACACATCCAATCAAAATTTTGAGATAGCCATTTTGTTCGACGTAGATAAAAAGTCCGGAAATTATGTTTTTGAGGATGACGCCCCCCCCCCACAGCCCTCAGGGCAAGGGTTGTATACAAATGAATGTGCATTGTCAGTTTAATATATATATACTGATAATTAGTAATCAAAAACTTAATATTAATTGATTTATTAAAGTTATAAAAGTAAAAACATTTATATTTTTTCGGTAAAGTGCAAATTATGTTCTTGCCTTGAGAAGGCATAGGGGTTTTGAGCCCTACTCATGTTAATTTCTGCTCGTTTTGAGTTTGACTCGATTATTTATTGTAATTTCTGTTCGTTTTGGGTTTTATTTATTTATTGATGATGATTTGTGGTAGTTTCACGCTGGGTAGGTTATTTGATTTTATTTTTACTCATTTTTGGTATAATGGAGTTCTTTGTTTTTCTTTGAAAAATCTATTTTGTGGATAAAGTTTTTTTCAATTAATACAGATTAAAGGACCTTGGCCTTTTCAGAGTCAATGCACTAGCATTGACATAAAGAGCAAAGCAAGTCCAATTGGTTTTTCTCTCCAGCCACTTCATGTAGAAGGTGTGGCTATAGAAAATTGGAAGGTGCTCATTCGAGGGCTTCCTAAGCAATAGTACCCACAGGAGAGGAAGGTCACGGGTTTACACCTAGTTTTAAGAACTAAGCTCCAGTTGGGAATTTAAAAGAGTAAGTAGCCAATACAAGAGCCTAGTTTTCCTCCCGAACTAGTTGAGGGGGAATTTCCTTTGGTCAAGTTCGTTCGTCAATCTCGGGGGAAAGAATTCCGGGACAGTTTTTCCTCTCCAAATTTTCCAGAAGTAAATTCCCCTGGGTAGATTTTAAAGAGGGAAAATTTTCTGGGCGAGTTTAACAGGAGCAAGTTTTCCTTCGGGACATATATTCCGTGAAAGAGTTTTCCGGGACCGGATTTTTCCTGGGAAGTTTTCTCGGCAATTTTTCCAGGGGTCAAATTTTTCAGTTACAAGGTTTAAGTTATACCATACCAAATTATTTATTATTCATAGTTATCTAAAGCCCCATCTTGATAGATGCAGCAAGGACAATCAAACAGTTCGTGGTATAGAACTGTGAGTAAGGAGCGACCCGGCTAAATAGTAACCGAAACTCTAAAAAACGGAATTTCGATACCAATAGATACATCTGTTGATCTGAATAGATACATCTGATTCAAAAGAATCAGATTTTAATGCTGATTTCTAATATATAAGTTTCATCAAGTTTAGTCCTACCCAGCAAAAGTTACGCGCCTAAAAAATTTGTCTGATTTTCGAAAAAAGGGAGAAACACCCCCTAAAAGTTACAGAACCTTAATGAAATTCACACCATCAGATTCAGCGTATCAGAGAACCCTAGTGTAGAGGTTTCGAGCTCCTATTTGCAAAAATATGGAATTTTGCATTTTTTTTTTTTTTGCCAGAAGAAAGATCACGGATGCGCGTTTATTTGTTTTTTTGTTGTTTTTTTTCCCAGGGGTGATCGTATCGACCCAGGGGTCCTAGAATATCGTGAGAGGGCTCATTGAAACGGAAATTAAAAGTTCTAGTGCCATTTTTAAGTGACCAAAAAAATGGAGAGCAACTAGGCCTCCTCCCACGCTCATTTTTTTCCCAAAGTTATCCGATAAAAATTTTGAGATAGCCATTTTGTTCAGTATGGTCAAAAATATGATAACTATTTCTTTTAGGATAGTTTAATCCCCAAAGTCCCCGGGGGGAGGGCTGAAAGTTATGAACTTAACCCAATGTTTACATATAGTATTGTTTATTGGGAAGTATACAGACGTTTTCAGGGGGGATTTTTTCTGGTAGTGGGGGGGGGTCGGGGGTTATGTGGGAGGATCTTTCCATGGAGGAAGTTTTCATGGGGGAAGGGAAATTGCTATGAAAGGGGCACCGGGTTTCCCAGCATTATTTAAAAAACGATCAGAAATTAAATATAAAAAAAGTTTTTCAACTGAAAGTGAGGAGCAACATCAAAACTTAAAACGAACAGAAATTATTACGTATATGATTGGGTTCGCCCCCCTAGTCAATACCTCGCTCTTTAAGTCAAAGATTCTTTTTAGTACTTTCATAAGAGCTATTTATTCTAATTAACGGCCTTAGTGATTAAATTCGAACTATAGCGTAAAGAGGGAGGTATTAATTAGGGGGCGAACCCCCTAATATACGTATTAAAAATATATGAATATAGAAGTTCGTTACGTATGTTCATTCGTGAGTTACGTATATTTATTACTAATAAAAACGTTCGTAAACAAAGTTAAACAACTTTCGAGAAAACTGTTGAAAACCAAATTAAAATTAATATGCAAATTTTGATTAAATTATTGATCTACGGTGAGCCAAAATTAAAACGTGCACTAGTTCAAAAACGTTCAAAAATTAAATATAAAAAAACGGGTTTTTTTTAACTGACAGTAGGCTAAGGAGCGACATTAAAACCTAAAACGAACAGAAATTATTCCGTATATGAAAAGGGCTGTCCCCTCCTCAACGTCTCGCTCTTTACGCTAAAATTTTTTATTGTTTAAAAAAATAGAGTTGTGAGAAAGAGTCAAACTTTAGCGTAAAGAGCGAGACGTTGAGGAGGGGACAGCCCCTTTCATATACGGAATAATTTCTGTTCGTTTGAACTTTTAATGTCGCTCCTTACTTTCAGTTAAAAAAAACTTGTTTTTATTTTTTCATTTTAAGCATTAGGGAGGATAGGAAATCCTTAGAAAGCTCATACACAAATTACAAATATCATATTTCGCCTTGTCTTAGTTCATGTACAGAGGATTAGAAGAGACTCTAGCTTTCCTTTATTAGTCTCCTTGTTACAAAATATAAGAAGATTTGAAGAGACAACGCATTTTTTTTTTCCTTCGGAATCAATAGCCAATCCTAACTTCTAACTGAACATTGCTTGAATACTAAGATGAACAGGAAAAATTGAAGTCCTTGGCGCCAATTCACGAAAATGTAGAGGCTGCAAAATATATTTTTGAAAACTAAGATAAACGGGAGGGGGGAAAGTTTTTTTTAAATTATGTAAGGGAATTTTGTCAAAAACGTATTTTTTTAAAATACAGGAGAGGAGGAAAATCTAGGGGGAGAGGTCAATCGACCCTCTTCCAGTTGGCATCCCCGTGAACAGTCCGCCTTGTTCAGGTTATTGCTAAAAACTGAAAAAAAAACATATTACCATTATCAAACAGTTCGAGGTAGCGAACTGTAAGTAAGGAGCAACCCAGCTCAATAGTAACCGAAACTCTAAGAAACGGAATTTTGATACCAATAGATAAACATCAAAAGAATCCGATCTTAATGTTGATTTCAAATATATAAGTTAGATCAAGTTTAGTCAAACCAATCAAAAGTTACGCGCCTGGGAAAATTTTCCTGATTTTCGAAAAAAGGGGGATACACCCTCTAAAAGTTATAAAACCGTAACAAGAGTCACACCATCAGATTTAGCGTATCAGAGAACCCTACTGTAGAGGTTTCAAGCTCCTATCTGCAAAAATGTGGAATTTTGTATTTTTTGCCAGAAGAAAGATCACGGATGCGTGTTTATTTGCTTTTTTTTTGTTGATTTTTTTCCCAGGGGTGATCGTATCGACCCAGCAGCCCTAGAATATCGTGGGAGGGCTCATTCGAACGGAAATTAAAAGTTCTAGTGTCCCTTTTAAATGACCAAAAAAGTAGGGCAACTATGCCCCCTCCCGCGCTCATTTTTTCCCCAAAGTCACCTAAACAAAATTTTGAGATAGTCATTTTGTTCAGCAGGGTCGAAAATATAATAAATATGTCTTTTAGGATGACTTAATCCCCCAAAGTCCTTGGGGGAGGGCTGAAAGTAATGCACTTTACCCAATGTTTACATATAGTATTGGATATTGGGAAGTATATAGACGTTTTCAGGGGAGATTTTTTTTCTGGTAGCGGGTGGGTGGGGGGGGGGGGGGTTATGTGGGAGGATCTTTCCATTGATGAAGTTTTCATGGGGGAAGGGACATTGCTATGAAGGAGGCGTCGGATTTTCCTGAATTATTTAAAAAAAAACGATCAGAAATTAAACTAAAAAAAGTTTTTCAAGCGAAAGTAAGGAGCAACATCAAAAACTTAAAAAGAACAGAAATTATTACGTATATCATTGGGTTCGCCCCCTATTCAATACCTGGCTATTTAAGCCAAAGATTTTTTAGTACTTCTATAAGAGCTATTTATTCTAATTAACGGCCTCTGTGATTAAGGGGTCTCTTTTAAAGAATTGAAACAAAATTCAAATTTTAGCGTAACGAGCGAGGTATTGACTAAGGGGCAAACCCCCTAATATATGTATTAAAAATATATGAATATAGAAGTTTGTTACGTAAGTTAAATCGTTAGTTACGTATATTTATTACTAATAAAAACGTTCGTAAATAAAATTAAACAACTTTCGAGAAAGCCAATTAACCAAATAAAAGTAAAATTAGTACGCAATTTTTGTTTATTATTCATGTACGGTGAGCCAAAACAAAAGCCTGCATTAATTCAAAAACGTTAAAAAATTAAATAAAAAAAAGTTTTTTTGACTGAAAGTAAGGAGCAACAATCAAACTTAAACGAACAGAAATTATTCCGTATATGAAAGGGGCTGTCCCCTCCTCAAAGCCTTGCTCTTTACGCTAAAGTTCGACTCTTTCTCACAACTCTATTTTTTAAAACAATAAAAAACTGTAGCGCAAAGAGCAAGGTGTTGAGGAGGGAACAGCCCCTTTCATATACGGAATAATTTCTGTTTGATTTAAGTTTTAATAATGCTCCTTACTTTAGTCAGCAATATTTCGTACCGGTTTTTATACACAATTCCAACTACGATTTAAAGTTTATTTTACCGGTGTTGGCCCGCATGGCCAAGGGGGGAGTTGTAAATGACGCATAGGTAGATGGTTCTTTTTCCTATAATATCGTAGCTAAATCATCGGAGAAGCTACTACTGCTAGAATTCCTGTGGAAAATATTAGACAAGGGTAACCTGAATAAAATCCTGAATAAATTGAACAAGGGTAACCTGAATAAATTGCCTGAATAAAATCCATTTTTTAGTCTCTTTTAGTTTTTCCCCAAGTCTCTAAGTCAATTGATTCAGGTACAGCTAAGCGACAATTTTGATAGTTTCCCCCTCCTTAGACAGCGCTTCCCCAATGATGAAATGTATGAATTATTCATATGTAAGGGCAAATACACATATGATTACTACAACTCTACCTCGAGGCTAGATGAGGTGTCATTACCGCCTATCGAAGCATTTCACAATTCCCTTACGGATAGTCAATGCACCACTGGCAACTATGAATTTGCCAAGAGGGTTTGGGCAAAGGGAGGATGTAAGAATGGATGGGATTTCTGTAAACTGTACTTGGCTAGTGATGTATTGACTCTTTTGGACATTGTGTGCAAGAACACGGACAAAATCTATGGGGAATTTGGGTTGGATTTAGGGTATTATTTTTCAAATCCTCATCTGGTAATGGACTTGATTCTTAAAACCAGCAAAGAAGAAACAGGTCTGATCACCGACGTGGATCAGCATCTACTTGTAGAGAGATCAATGAGGGGAGGGTATAATTTTCACGGGGATCGTATCATGAAAACTGATCCGACCGGACAGCACACCGATGAAAAGTCAGACGCAGTTTTTTGGATATGAATTCTTTTTATCCGTCGGCGATGTCTCACTACTGTTTGCCGTGTGGCAATTACAAATGGCTTAACGATCCTCGTGCTTCAAATTTCCCCAACATTGCTACCGTTGAGGAAAATGGGACACAAGGATGGTTATTTGAAATTGACGGTGAAATACCCATGGAAACCCCCTGACTTGGTAAGAGACTTTGTTTTTCCGTGCATAAATAGACCGGTGGGTAGGGACTCTCTGAGCCCCTACAATTTATCTTTAGTTGAGGATGGGAGTATGCACTGGGTGCCTTCAAAGTAAAAACTCATTGCTGACCTTAACCCGAAACAGAATATCGTTGTTCATCATGTGCTATTGCACAGTCAGTAAACGTTCATAAGCGAAAACAAAGGTTGAAAAAGAGATCTATAAACTCATCTTGAACTCAGCCTTCGGTAAAATGTGCGAAAGCGTACGAAACAGAACTCGCTGTGACATTGTAACCAATCCCAAAGATTGCGCTCAAATCATCACCGACCCAAACTTCACATCTTTCACAATAATAGACTCTAATATGGTCCTCCTAAATCGCAAGAAAAGAAACATTATTTTAAATAAAAATATTACAGGCGGGAGTGCAATAACAGAAATTTCAAAAAAACTCATGTTGTCATTTTATTATAATGTGTGCAAGATGCAATGGCCGATTGAGGGACAAGTTCAAGTGTACTATAGAGACACTGATTCACTCCTGTTAAAAGTTAAAACTGATAATTTGTTGAATGATTTGGAAAATGGAGCGTGCATTAGCTCTCGGATGGATTATACCAACTGGAATGAATCCCTCTATCCAGAGCTAGTGAAACGCCAGGCCCTAAATCAATTGTTAATGCTAAAATCGGAAGCGGGAAGCGATCTGATATCAAGTGGTGTGTTTCCTGGGCCGAAGGTATACTATGTGGAAACGCACAACCAGGATTTAAAACAAGTTTGCAAGGGGGTACCTAAAAACTTTGTAAAAAGTAATTTAAATATGAGTATGTATAGAAACTGTGTAGAACGTAGTTTAGTCCCAAGAGCGAAAGTCACGGCGATTCGCTCTTTACAATTTAAAAACTACAGAGTTAGAGTTAAGAAAAATGCCATGTCGGCCACATCAGACGAAGTTTATGTCCTTGAGGATGGTGTAAAGGTACTTCCACACGGACACTATATGATTTCAGATCGAGTTGAATGTATAGAGTATAGAAAACAACTCGGTCTGGATAAGTTAACTTAAATTCTTTCGTAATACAAGGTGGGTGGTGGGTTTTGGGAAACATTATTTTTTTAAAATCAATATTTATAAATTTTCTGTGTGTGTGTGCTTGTGGAGGCAGAGTTATTTCTTCAGAATTTAATGACACCGGCCCGGCCCCGGCCCGCCGCAGCACCCCCCGTGCTTTCCAGTTCGGCCTTCAGCCACCGCAGCGGCCGTCCTTGGGAGGTGGGGGGACCCCATTTCAAATTAAGTGTTGTTGTTTATTTTATGGTTTTTAATTTTTTGTAAATAAAAAAAAATATGATATTATTTTAAATGTAATTATTGTTTAATAAAAAAGTTTTTTTCCAAGTACCTGTTTCAAGTAAATGTTGTTGTTTTTGTTTTTGCTGTAAATAAATAAATAAAAAAACTGTGATATTATTTTAAGTGTATTTATTGTTTAATAAAAAAGTGTTTTCTTTCCCAGTGCATATTTCAAATAAAATTTGTTTTTGTTTTTCTTATAAATAAACAAATCTCAATTAAGTGTATTTATTAAATATAAAGTGCTTTTTTCTAATTGTATTATTATTGGTAGTTGCAGAGTGCTTTTATGTTAAAAATAAAGAAAAATATGATTGTTTATTGGTTTTGTTCTTCTTATTATTCTTGAACGGAGTAGTAATAGGGAAATTATTTAGTCATTAGACATCTATAGTTTACAGTTAGTTGTAGGTGAGCTGTTGAAGCGAACAGCAATATGTATCAATTTAAAACACCATTCAGATCGTTTCTGTGTGGTCCATCAATGTCAAGCAAAACGACACTCTTAACTAAAATAATTAAAAATTATGATAAAATGTTTATGGAAAGGCCGAAAAAAATCTACGATTGCTACAGTGTTTAGCAGGAGTCATACGATAAAATAAAAGCTATTGCTACATCGATACAGATACAATTCATACAGGGATTTGATGTTTTCGACATTATAGAACCAAAACTCTTGGCTGATTATTGACGATTTAGCTGAATCCATTGAAAAATTGTCCCAGGAAATGCTACAATTGTTATTTTTCGCTCACATCATGAACAGATTTCCGTTACTCTAGTTCTAAACTATCTGTTTCATCAGAACAAATGTATACGAACACTTGCTTTGAACTGTACCTACTATATCATCTACTGAGTTGTTCGTTATTCTAGCTCGCTAATAACTCTCAATAAACAAATATATCCCGGGGCTCCAAAGTTTCTATATTCAGCGTACAATCAGACAAAAATAAACCCTAAAGCTACATTCTATTGGATCTTAATCAAAATACCCCCGAGGATTTAAGTGTAGTCATAGATTTTTTTGACAATGAAATTAAAGTATATCTTCCCGTGAACAGTAAAAAAGGCTATTAGTTGCCATCATGACACGGAAGAAACTACATGAAAACAGACATTTATTTACCGTTTTAAGCACTTCAAAAGCCCCACTTAGGAAAGCCATGCTCAAACATGGTATTGATGATGATTTCATTAATCTAATATCTGAACTTTGTTTAAATTTAACCGAGAGCAATGATCGACTGCCAGAAGTAGTTAAGCAACAGGCAAAGCAACATCGTTCCATTGTACGTGCATTGGCTTGTAAAAAAAGGAAAAATTTTTTAAAGGAAACGTCTCCTTCAAGCGGGTGGTAGCTTTTTACACTTTTGCTTCCAATAATTGTAGGACTTGTAAACAGTTTCCTCTAGACGGCCAAACCCTATAAATTGACTCCAATAGAACTCGCTCTTTCACCAGTGGAACACTTTGAGGACAATCTAAGTAAATTCATTAACTATGAGAATATTAACGATGATAAAACACTACTTTCACTTCAAGATGCACTTCGCCGAATGGACAAACATAAGCCCTATCGGGCGAGATCAGTCAATGTGAGTGTCACTGATCACAAAAAAGGAACATGTCTTCAAGATTCTGATGCAAGAACGTAATTGAAGAAGGATTAGGACGAATTGAATTCAATAGCGTCGAGCATTGGTACTCTAATGCCACACTCATATCGTAAACAAAGTAAACGACTCGTAGCATATCTCATGGAAAGTGGTCAAGATCATATTCAAGTTGATAGCAATGGGAAACGAATTATAATTCAAGGGAAGAGTAAAAATCGCAGAGGACTTTTATCATTTGACACTCATCTATACAACTGTCTAAATACATTAAACTTCCCCAAAGCCTTATTAGCAATAGGCAAGTTCTAAAGCAATTAAATGAAAATAGTCCATCGTCATTAATATTAAAACAAGAACAAGAAGAAACAGGTGAAGATTTTAAATCAATCTTAGAAAATACTAGCACACCTAGTAGAAACATTGATTTGACGAGGACGAGACCGCTGATAGCTACACAAAAGCGAAGACGTATTGATATTAACTCAACATCACCATCATCACCCGCAAGTATACAAAAGGGTAGTGGATGTTGCTCTACGTGTTTACGTTCAAAATGGTTGAAGTTCTGAACCGTATTTATGAAAATATTGGTGAAGTGGGAAGTTTAAGTTCCCCCACCACTCTTTCAAAAGTCACTGGTGTTCACACTAAAAGTGTCAAAAACTATCTACAAAATGAATTAAATTACACACTACATCGATATCATAGGCTTCGTGCTAATCATTATCGAAAAAACTAAAGCCTTTTATCCACTGCACATAATGCAAGCAGATCTCTTAACTCTAGATGAGATTCAAAGGCGTCACAATACACCATACAAGTACATTCTACTTGTGATCACTAGTTTTAGTCACTATACATGTGCCATTCCATTGCGAACAAAGAGTGGTGTTGAAGTTGCTCAGGCTATAGAAAGTATTCTTGAGCTAGATTCTTATAAAAAAATTCAAACAGATCGGGGTAGTGAATTTGTTAATCCACATTTCTAAAAAGTACTAATGAAATATAATACAATGCTCTATCATACTCATAGTAATATATAGGCTGCATTGGCCGAACGATTGATAAGAACTATTCGATTTTTAATTTAAAGACATAGTAAATTGATAAATACACCTGCTTTTATTCATGATTTAGATAAAATCATGTTGATTTATAATCAACGACCCCATCGATCATTGTCCAACTCAACCCCAACGGAAGTTCATAATTCTGATCATAATATATTTTATACTTTTCTTAAACACTATTCCAATAAAAAACTTGTGAAGAAAAAATTCAATGTTGGTGATACTGTTCGAATTAATAGAACAACTAATGTTTTTGAAAAGGGCAATTACTTGTGGTCCACTGAACTTTGTAAAGTGGCAAAAATCCTAGACACCAAACCCATAACTTATCGTCTATGAGACACCAAAGACGAAGATTCTTGGTGGCTTTTATGACTATGAACTACAAAAAGTTAAAAATAATGGTGAAATCTATCAAACTGAAAAGATATTAAAGAGCCGTACTCCCAGGGGCAAGAAACAGATGCTTGTTCGTTGGCTAGGATAAAACTCCAATTTTGATTCTTGGATCGGTGTTGAAGACATTAGCAATGCCCAATGATTCTTATGTAATATTTGTGTCCAACGTCTCCGACCCTCTCTACAATGATTTGAATAAAACAAGTGATTTTTGGACAAAACTCTCCCCCACCATCAAATTCGATGACGGAAAGTGTGAAGTTGCTCTTGTCGATTGTATTCTCAAAAATACATATAGTATCCTGAGAAAGGATCGTGTTTATGAGATAAAGTTATACCATTGGATTGGTCACTCTTTGTTTAGTATGAATGGGTTGAAGCATTTAAATCTAGTGAATATTCACATGTCACACTGAAATATAAAGAATATGGTAGTATTACTGATTTGTGTCGTACGATCAATAGAAAAATCTCATATCGTAGGAATGGTTCATTCCAATTTAATTATTCAATGGAACACGATAGGGTTTACATTAGCTCACCTGTTGACAGCGAAATGATTCATCTCAATGATAATCTGAGAGATGTTTGTGGCTTTAAAAAGAATATGATCAGTGGTAAAAACGCTGGAACTGTTAGCGGGATGAATCATGTTAGTTTTGCTGATTATCCAACTGGTTTCGCCTCGGACTCTTGCATATTTCTTTATGCATCCTTTGTGGAAACATCGAGAGTTGGTAATTCAAGTGTCCCTCTCCAACGTGTTCTGGAGCGAAAAACAACCCATGAACATGTTCATCACTATAATATAAAGAATCTTCAGTATGTTCCTGTAAGCACTTCATATTTGGAACTCTGTCAGTTAACACTAAGAAGTGTGTTGGGTGATCCTCTAGAAATAACAAAAGGTTTAGCTGTGATTACGTGTCATTTTCGACCCATCATCGCTGCCTAAGATGAACAATAGAAGAATTCCATGTGTTTGTCCTGATATTGACTGCTATGTGGATGCTCTGAGTCCTCGTCAAATAGGTCTAGGATTGGACTATTACAAGGGGTGTACTACAATGTCTGGCTATGGTCTTGGTAGTTGGTTTGCTAGGTTATTTCGTTCTAAACTACCCCTTGCCTGAAAATATCTTGTACCTGCTGCATCAAATATTGCTGCCTCAACACTACAGGACTGGGGTCGGATAAACATTTCAACGAGAGTGTTAAAGAAAATATTAGATCTTCAGCAAGAGCCGTTGGCAAGCAATTAAAATCTCAGCAAATGGGAAGGGATTAAAAAGGGTGCGTGGTCATCATTCACTCACCAGTCTCTACCCCAAGTGAGAAGCGAAAGACATCAACAACAATTTTGAGGAATAAAAGGAAGAAGACCAATAAGAAGAAGAAAAAAAATTGTTAGATCAAAAAAGGATTTCTTTTCTTAAAAAGACCTATCTCCCCCCACAAAGAATCGCATCCGTCAATCAGCTCCTCATTGAATCTATTCAAAGCTGAAAATGTTGATATCAGTGTCAAGTATGGCTACTATGAACTATTTCATCCTCAACAACCCCTCTCGGAAAATATAAACTTTCAGATATTTTGAAGTTGAAAACGTTAGTATAGAAATGTCCACCCTGACCACTTCAAAAAGTGTTAGAGTTGGTAACCCCCAGTCTTTTCCAATCCAGGAAAAGGAGAAATCCCCAAGTTCTGTTAAAACGAATATTCAAACAAGACTTATTGATGCTAATGTGGCCCCTGATAACGTCATCAAAAATAAAAATTTAATAGAAGACAAGGTCAACGACAAAATTGTTGATACGAATACAGTGATTTCCGGTTCAACCAAGATAAAAAGACAAGTTTGTGTGTTAAAAGGATTAAACTGTCTTGGTTTTAATCCCCTATCAGGCACAAGTGTTCAAGATCAAGTTCATTGAGAAATTTACGTTAATTATACAAGTAATTCGGGTGTGAGTTCAATACTAGCGGTGAACTATCCAGGAAGCAAGTTAATGCTAATAAAGGTATATGCAATTATCCCTGGAGAGGGGTTTGCAAGAAGGAAGAGTCGTGTAAATACCTTCATTTGTGCAAGAATTATTATTTGAAGAATGAATGTAGTGTCCCTGGGTGCAAACTCTTGCATTCCAGGGTGTGTGACAGTTTTAGAAGTGGGCTTTGCTTCTGTGAAAGCAGTCAAATCCACTTGAAATATGGATAAAAACCTTTTAAAAAGCTCTTAAATAGTGCCGAAAAAATTAAACTCACAGTCAGCACCCCCTCCAATTCCTTCTCTCATAAGTTTGGACCCATCAAAAAACGATTTGCATCAAACCTTCCCACCATTACATCAAAGGTCAGTGAGATACCGCAAGCAGTTCAGCTCAACGGAAACAAATTCTCCCCCCTCCAACAGTGCCAAGAAAACTCTGTGAAAAAAACGAGTCACCGACCCGGCCCAGTAACAAAACAGTGTCCATTGAAGCACCACCATCATTCGTGGACATTTAAGATTCCCACCGTATTCTATCACCACAAAGAAGACCCGGCTTCCATCCATTCGTTCCCAGGTCCCAGGGGTTATGGAAGCATCGAATTACGTGACTCTAGTGTAAACCAGTGTTACACTAGAGTCACGATGATGACTCTATTTATGATGACGACTCCAAAGGCATATAAGGAGTTGACAGGACAGGCACTGGGATATGAATATAGATCAGGTGTTGCTACTGAAGGTGAGTTAACTGCTGCAGTGACCCAGGAGATATTCAATATATCCCAATGGTTGCCTCCCAACGTCAAGATTGACATAAAGTTACAACTAGCTACATCGAATTTCATTTTGAGAAAAGCACTTGCTGCAGCACCTGATGCAAATGTCATTATCACTTCAGCAATTCTTCATGTTCGAAAACAACAGGTTATGAGCTCTGTTGCATTGGCAGTGGAACAGCTGAGAGCCAATGGTAACAATATCAAACTTCTTGTCCCCCCCCCCCCCTACGATCACCAATCAACGTCACATTGACACTGGCTATCGCAGTTATACCGATTCATCATTTTTCAATAGAGAAATCCCATCGAAACTCGCTTTGGCCTCTGTGCAGAGTGCTAGTGCCGTTGGATCCTGGACAGCATCTCCCCAATATTTTAATTTCTTTGGTCTATCTAGCCTTGTGTGCAAAGTGAATGGAATTCCCCTGCACACTTTATCATTTGATAAAAATCCTATAGAACTCTGTATGAGTTGACCATGCAATCCCTAGATGACTCACAACTATTTGAAAATGGAATAAGCGATACAATGTTTTCAAAAAAGCATGGTGTATTTGTTTTGGACTTGTCTGTCACTCAAGATATGAGCATAGTACGAACGGGGAATGTACGTTTAGAGAGCACATTTGCCGATGCTTTGACTGAAAGTATCACATTAATATCACAGAGTTAATTTGAAACCTATTGGAAAATCACAGCCGAAGGCAGTGTTCTACTAGACCTTGCACCACGAACACAAACCAAATAATCAGCGTATTTAGTATGGATTTATACATGTCCCAATATAAGTCCTATTGTATACCATCGAACGTCATAGAAAAAATTCCAAGTGTTAACAATACCCTAGTCATTGTTAATAGCAGTCCATCGAGTTTGAAGACAGGTTATTGGCTATGCATCTTTCAAACAGCGAAGAATATCGATTTTTTATCCTCTTTGCCTATCATATAAATTCTACACTCCACACATCAACAACTTTATTGAGAGCAGTGGGAAAACTATTATTCAAAATCGAAGTACAGGATTTAACGACTAAGACATGTGGTTTTCATACACTACTCTTTTTCATGTTCAGATGTCGTGGTTATACCTACAAGCATTTTCTCAGCATTTACGTGGACTTTCCTCGTTTGAACGACTTCCTAGTCGAAAATATACTTTCAAGAGTATTTAATATTGATTTTAGTGCCCTAGGAATAAAATATTCTAAAAATGTATTTGAAATTGTTTATTAATAAAAAATAATGTATATGCATGATAAAAACGACTTTTCTACTCTTTAGATTTCTTCTTCTACTACGTATGGGTATTTGTCGGGAACTACTAATGCTGGTAGATCATCTGAATTCACTGTGTACTGATCCTGATGTGCTGCAATGTCAGGGTCACATTTTCTACAGTATAATGTAACTTCACTCTTATCATGTCTCTTTGTATAGTCAATGGTACTATTTTCATTCATATTGTAAAATTCGCGAGTTTCAATTTGCCAATTTGAAGCAATGTCACATACAGTGTCCTCAAGTGGTGAATCACATTCTGTAACAGCCAAATAAAAATCTGTAGGCTTATAATCATAGTAACCATTGTCTTCACAACGATGACGCAGAAACCAAATTCTTTTGTTATTCCAACAGTTGAATCGTAGACCTGGTTCCTCCTCCCAAAACAATTTAAAGCCACGACGATACCAGTCTCTTAGCAATAAACTAAAATCACGTTTAGGATTCTTCCCAATCATACCAGGATATGTATTCTCCCACTGATTACATTTATCATAGTGACAATTAGAGCATAGGTGTCCTCTAGGGTGAGAGTCACACATCTCTTCAAGACAGAAATTACAACCTTTAATTTTCCTTTAATCCTCTTTGAACAACATCTTACTCGTGAAAAAAAAATCATAGTCTTAAATTTCTAAGGTAGTGTGTTCAAAAGCAAATCCACAATATCATTTTGTCTTGTCGTGATTAATATATCAATAAATTGTGTAAATGCCTTTGGACCACGACGTAAAAGCTTCATACAATAGTCTAATGATGGAGAATCAGTTTTCATTATATCGACAAGCATTCCCTGAGAAAATATCTTCCTTTGAAGAGATAACTCCAGAAAATCATCATCTAGAATCAAACGTTTTTCCATAAACAGAAGATTCCCTATAATTTTCTCTTTCTCATATCAATCCATTTTTTACACTCCTAACACTCTCACAACCAACTTCAGACTAACCAGGATTCTTTTTCTACTTTAAAAATATACACTAACCTACTATAAAAAAGTATCTTCGATTTAGAAACAATTTTATTAAATATAATTACAACAATAATAATAATCACTGATACAATTTATTTTCCAATTTTGAACAAAATAATGAAACAAAAAACTCAAAAGAATATTCCATTTAACAAAAACAAAGGTAAGCTGCAAAAAAGAGGCCAAAATGCATGCCAACCCCCCACAATAAGGGCTTCTCAGATAGGTACTACCAGACCGGAAAGTATCCAGAATTTTTCATGGGGGGGGTATCAAAATAATTTTTGCTTGAGGAGCTTTACCCAAAGAATTATTAATAAGGATGGAGGGGTTAAGATTGTTTCGCCATATTTAAAGAAAAATTTACGAGCTGGAGGAATATTTTTTTAGTTTTTTAGCAGTTTCTTTTTACATACATTTTGAGACCAATTTGTGAGTCAGAGAATATTCCGAGGGGGTGGGATTGGGCAGTATATCTCCTTCCCTGGATACGGCCCTGCTAACAACCTATATGGGTTTTTGTCCTTTTATTTTTTTACTTTTCTATTTAGTTGCGCTAATGCAAACACAAAATAGATACTCGAAAGGGAGAAAATCATTTATAATCATTTTTCTTCTTATTTTTGAATAGTATTTATTTTTCAGACAGGAACTGCCAAGGAGTTAGAAGCAGTCCCTATGTAATAAGAAAAAAAAATGATTATCTTATAAAACTATCAATCAATCTGTCAATTTGACTTGGATGCGGAAAAAGATGATAAGAAGTACAAGAAACACGGGAACGAAAATAAACTATGAAACACTAGCAGTGATTTTCCCACGAACAATGTAAAGAAACTGAAATCATTTACAAACATTGCCCGATCTGATCATATATTCAACGTCAAAATAAGCTTAAATGGCGACAAAAATTTTAAGACAGTATAACAACTAAAACAAATTAACCGCGCAGCGGTGTTGGCCTCAAGTGTCTTGGCCTGGCACTGAATTGTTGGTAGTAGCAGCAGTATGTAAGTGGAGGAATGTCATCTTCAATACCATAGGCTCAAATAACATAGTATGAGAGCCCTACAGGTAAGCTGACAAGCTAAGTCAAACCATCTTTTCATTTGATATTCATGACTAGCAGAAAGCTGCTAGACCAATATTCCCGAGAAGAGAAGAATTGAGCAAACTAGACAAGCGAGCCCAGGCTGTTAGTAAAAAAGGGTTTCTGGCTGATGGGTTTATACACCAAATCCAAATTATCAATACACTCATGGCTTAAAAAATTCAACAATTTTCACTCTTTTTTCACTTTGTAAATTATTAACTTTACGAGATGAACAATATTCTTGAAAACCTTCTATAATCATAGCTGAGATTCAACTATTACTACTGCTACTACTACCACTAAAAACTCCCTACAGCACCAAGTCACCTGAGGCCAACATAGATACGCACGCTCCTCCTCCGTCCCAAACCATTTAAAGCCTCCCTCTTTACATCCTCTCAACAAGTTCCCATTTTCCTTAAATTTTTTCTTACATCCTCCAACCCAATTCGGGGACAACCTTGCATTTCGTTCGATCCTAGGCGGCTGTTTTATAAGGACAATCTTTGGTAAGTCGTCATATTTCTGCAGCAGAACATGTACAAGCTATCTCGACCTTTCTCTCATTATAGCCCTAGAAAGAGGAATTGAACTACATTTTTCGTACAGCTTACTGTTTGACATACGGTCAGTCAGTCGGGTACCCAAAACAATCCGTAGGCAATTTCTCTGGAGAACGTCTAGTAAATCCTCCTCTGTTTTGCGGAGCGCTCGCGCTCCAGAACCATGCTTGACCACTGTTATTACTGTAGCTTCCAGTATTCTAGTCTCGGTTCGCACACTTATTTTCTTATTCTCCCAAACTTTTTTTCAGCGGTAAAAAAATCTCCTGGGCCGGAGCTATTCTATTTTCAACATGTTCACTGCATCACCACCTTTACTAATAATACATGCTAGGCATGTGAAGCTGTCCACTTGATTGATCTTATCGTTACCCAACATCACTTTTTCACCTTCACCTATTCCTAGTCTTGGCGACTTAGTCTTCATAACATTTATTTCCAAACTATTCTTTCACCCAGAACTCCTAAAACCTCTAAAAGTTCATTTATTTTGCTCACATTTTCATCTAGGATACTTAAATCATCAGCATAATCTAAGTTCTAGGAAAGTTATACTTTCCCATTTGATTCAGTGTCCTCCCACTGCCTTTCCTGTGGTACTTAGGACACATTCCATCAAAACGATCCATATAAATTGGAGTAGAAAGCAAGACTGCGTGAGATAGGTGAACATGGGGAAACGAGTTCCCATTTTGGTCTGGCTGAGGATGCTAACATCAGATTTTAACCCTGTGTTTGAACATGCAACGATGTCAAACGTTTAACCCTCAACTGATCAACATTTTCATTGTATACGCTGCTGTCTTCGATTGGATGGAGTGCCTGGTGGAAAATTAACTCTGAAGATGGGATGCCGAAATCATTTCTCAACACTGTGAAAGCTTATAACTAGAATCAGGGTGGTCACCTGTAGCAAGAAAGTGCTGTTTTAGCACTTATTTCATCATGTGTAGCACTGTAGCACGTGTATCCTTGAACGCGGCACTTTCTATCTTATACGACCAAATTGAGAATATTGACATATAAAATGCAATTACAGATTGTGTCTCACTTCAAAACATTTGTCAAAACATTTTTCATGCATGACAATGATCTGAATACATGTAAATATGGGATATGCACGTGGATTTTTTTATTCATTGCTCTAATCAGCTCAGGATACATTTTTATTCTTTTACATTAAAAAACATTAAAAGTGATATAAAAACTAATTCAAGTACTTTTAAACGGACCATACGCGGATCCCCATAGCACTCCAGGAACTGACCGTGTTGGCAACCCTTCTAAGGATACGCATCCCAAGTTAAAACTTTATTGCGAAGATTTCCTTCTGTTCGATGTGGTATAGGTGCGAAACAAGGCTGTACACTCTCTCCGGTTCTTTTCAATGACTTTGTCAATTGGATCATTGAGCAAGCTCCCAGGAGATTTGAAAAAAAAACAGTAGTAGACAGAAACATCAGCTGGACGAAAATTGATTACGCTGGCAATTTCAATTTTCTCGCACGGAACACAAACCCATCCCAATGAATGCTTCACGAAGTGACATATTTCTCAGTCTACCTCGGACTACAAAGACAAACAAAGAAGATGAAACCTTCTTGATCTGAACGTCACAAGAGACTACCGACTTGAACCTCTATAGCCTCCCTCTATTAAAATCTGACAATTTCGACAACCTGGAATATGAAGGAGATTCTAGAGGATAATGTGATTAAAATATAAGCAGAAGAACATCTAGAGCTCAAGCAATATTTGAACAGCTTCACAAGCATCTGGATGAGTCGGGCGATTAGATTGCAAACAGCGCTAAGCATAAGTCGACAGCACGGACAGTCCTGCTCCATTGTATTGAATCTTGGCCCATTGAAGTAGCTCAAGGGCGTACTTTGGAGCTTTTTGACCACCATTGCCAGCATTCAACCATATGAATCCGGTTCTCAGATAAGGCTTCGAATGACCAAGTCCGTCGACGTTGTTGCAACACCGATATAATCTTAAGCAACCCCCAAGCATCGCCTGTTCCACTCGCTCAGGTACGCCTTACGCAACACTGAAGACTGGATTACTTCATTAAACAAATGCTGCTTGATGAACCCCTACCCCCCAATGAGCCCCTAATTTCAAGAGGCACAGTTATTGGATCTTTCAACCATGCTTAATAAAATAACAATTTCATAGTTTTTATTAGATGATTTTGGGGAAAAGTGGACGTAAGAGGGAGGCTATTTGACCTCCAATATTTTTGGTAATTTAAATAGTGCACTAGAACTTTTAATTCACGGTAAATAGCACTCTTCTGATCTTCTAGAATTGTTGGTTCGATGCGATCATCCCTAGGGAAAAAACAAACAAATAAAGAAGCATCCGTGATCTTTCTTCTGGCAAAAGATACCCAAATCCCATATTTTTGCTGATAACAGCTTTAAACCTACAAAGTAGGGCTCTCTGATACGCTGAATCTGATGGTGCGATTTTCGTTAAGATTATTGACTTTTTGGATTGTTTTTTTCTTTTACGAATATCAGGCAAATACTCTCAGGCTCGTAGCTATTGATGGGTAAAATTAATCTTAATGATTGTTATATATTCAGAATCAGGTTAAAAAACATTCTTTTTGTTTGTCTAATATTATCATAATTCTGTTTTTTAGAATTTCGGCTACTGTTGGACCGATTCAGTCTTTACTTACAGTTTGTTACCACAGAGTTTTTGATACCACGCATTTTGATTGTCATTGATATAACAACAATTATCGTTAAACCGGAAAAACACGCCCCAACCAACGTAACAAAGAAGATAAGAAGGATAGCCAAAGACTTATTGGGCGCTTTTTACTCGTAAACGAGATTTTGAGCCAACAGGATGTTCCAACAAATTCGGACAAAGTTGGAACAAATGCAGGATGTAGCTCACCGAAGAGTTGGCACAAGACCGGCCATCGTGGGAGATTTCCATTCAAAAATTTCATTTAGATGCCAGGTGTGGCGGAAACGCCAAGTCTTGCTAGACGCACAGGAAAGTAGGTTTTTCAGTCGGTATTGACGATAATATTTACTAGTCGGTCTTACACGTCGGCTTCGCTTTCCATGGGACATTTACAACTAGATTTTTCTCTGCCGTTAAGACACAAGTTCCCCTCAACCCCTAGTTACAAGAAATATGCTTGTAATACAAATTAAACTCCCTAATAAACACAAACACTAATACAAAACTAGTATTAACTATGCTTGCACAACATTCTTTAAATTTGACAAATATGGACTGGTTCCATTTCTTCCGCACACTAAAAACAAAGGTTTATTTTGTCTTAGCTTTCGATAAAATTCCTGAACGACTTACTTCGAAAAATCGAACAGAACCAAAATCAAAGCCAAAAACTCGCAAAAGCCACAGTAGAAAGTTTTCAGTTTTGTTCAGAAAATTTCCAGAAAAGACACAAATATAAAAAGCCATTATCCCTGAGCCACACCAGAATCATATTTATTGATAAAAAGAAGATTTATGAATGGCATGTGGTTTTTCTTAATTCTGAAGTCACGCTTCTGCTAAAACAGCGGAGAATTTAACCAAAGAATTTCGTTTGAAAGCCTGTATCAAGATGAATTGGTCCCCAACTAACGTTTACTAATACTATGTCTTTATATTTTTTCCAAGGTTCACAATATAAGCAGAAAAACTGCTTTTCAAAGCTTCCCATTTTCTTTAATTGTGAAAAGTTATGCTTTAGGTCTTCACTTTCATTGGCGTACCATAATATTTAGGCTTGAAAGTTGAACATTGCTAAATTCACCAAATTATGGACGGGATACACTGTAGACGCTGTGGTCGTGCGTAAAATTGATTTAATCCAAAAAATGCCAATAATTTGGCTTGAGCAGTAGACTTAGAATAAAATTTGGGGATAATAAAACCTGACGGCTCAATAAATTCAGAAGTTCCTCTTGAACATCAGGAATTTCAGGAAATTATGGACGGGAAATACTGTAGATGCTGTAGTCGTGCGTAAATTTGATTTTATCCACAAGTGTGACAATAACGGCTCTGGCAGTAGACTTAGATACTTAGAATGAAATTTGGAGATAATGAAACCTAACGGCTCAATAAATTCAGAAGTTCCTCTTGAACATCAGGAATTTCAGGAAATTATGGACGGGAAATACTGTAGATGCTGTAGTCGTGCGTAAATTTGATTTTATCCACAAGTGTGACAATAACGGCTCTGGCAGTAGACTTAGATACTTAGAATGAAATTTGGAGATAATGAAACCTAACGGCTCAATAAATTCAGAAGTTCCTCTTGAACATCAGGAATTTCAGGAAATTATGGACGGGAAATACTGTAGATGCTGTAGTCGTGCGTAAATTTGATTTTATCCACAAGTGTGACAATAACGGCTCTGGCAGTAGACTTAGATACTTAGAATGAAATTTGGAGATAATGAAACCCAACGGCTCAATAAATTCAGAAATTCCTGTTGAACATCAGGAATTTCAGGAAATTATGGACGGGAAATACTGTAGATGCTGTAATCGTGCGTAAATTTGATTTTATCCACAAGTGTGACAATAACGGCTCTGGCAGTAGACTTAGATACTTAGAATGAAATTTGGAGATAATGAAACCCAACGGCTCAATAAATTCAGAAATTCCTGTTGAACATCAGGAATTTCAGGAAATTATGGACGGGAAATACTGTAGATGCTGTAGTCGTGCGTAAATTTGATTTTATCCACAAGTGTGACAATAACGGCTCTGGCAGTAGACTTAGATACTTAGAATGAAATTTGGAGATAATGAAACCCAACGGCTCAATAAATTCAGAAATTCCTGTTGAACATCAGGAATTTCAGGAAATTATGGACGGGAAATACTGTAGATGCTGTAGTCGTGCGTAAATTTGATTTTATCCACAAGTGTGACAATAACGGCTCTGGCAGTAGACTTAGATACTTAGAATGAAATTTGGAGATAATGAAACCCAACGGCTCAATAAATTCAGAAATTCCTGTTGAACATCAGGAATTTCAGGAAATTATGGACGGGAAATACTGTAGATGCTGTAGTCGTGCGTAAATTTGATTTTATCCACAAGTGTGACAATAACGGCTCTGGCAGTAGACTTAGAATGAAATTTGGAGATAATAAAACCTAACGGCTCAATACATTCAGAAGTTCCTGATGAACATGTTTCTCAGCCTGGACGAGAAGAATGAACTGAATTGCTTCTTGTGGCCAACAATGTGTGTAACATTAAGCTTCAAGTGTGTAAAATCAAGCTTCATAAAAGCCATTTTTCGGCTCCACTGAACGAAACAACACTAACAGAAAACCAAAATGATCTTCAGGATGGCGGTAAGGTAAATAAAACAGCGTGTAAATATTTCAAAACTTGTTGGTGCATTATTGATTCTGGGGGAAGGTCCTACATTTTCTTCATTCCCTGGGAGCTGGCATAAAAGCTTTGCCGTCAACTTTTGAAGGTAAATCTTAAATAGTCTGGTATAATCTGAACATTACGCACTCGTGTCCATTTGGAACTGTATGGAAGGGGCTGTATTGGAAAAGTTGCCTTATTTTTTTTTTTTTTTTACCAAAAGATTTAAGATTGAGATTATGAATTAAGATTAAGATTGATCAGATTTAGGCATATAAGCTTTACCGTCAACTTAGTTTATATCCTAAATAGTTTGACATATAGTTACTATTTTGAAACTGTGTTGAAGAAGATGTACTGCAAATGTTTACCTTACTTTTTTGTGCAAAAAATGAAGACTGTTCTGAATTGAATCGATTCATTTATCTTATTGAAATGTCTGATTTTGTAGTGAATGACGTCAGAGGTTTTGAGGAACACTTGTGTTTTGATGCGAACTGCTAGTTTGAACTGCTAGTTAGAGGTTTTGAACTGCTAGCAATAGGTCTGTTCTAAGGTGTGCGGAATAGATTACTAAGAATGGACGTCACCGTCAATAATAAGACAGGAATGAAGAACTAGTAACAAACACAAACCCCCTAAAAAAAACATAAAAATCCCTAAATCGAAATAATGTGCTTAGTCTAAGGAGCCATCAGTAACAAATGTTTGAACTCAAGTGTTTCGGAACTGAATGACGCCGTTGCCAAATTGGTTAAATCCGAAAAAAAGCTGAAAAATATGAAAAAGAAGATAGCATCGTTGGTTTCGTTTCTACTCCATCAAATACCTGGTGGTGATGCTATAATGGAATTTTTTACAGACGTGTTTTGGCGTCATTTCCAAACTTCTTTAACCATATTTACCGGGATTCTTTTTTTTTTTGGGGGGGGGGGATTTCTGTTTTTGGTTGGCTCTTCTTTTCTATCTTAGCACTGATGGTCACGTTTAGCCTTAACAACCTGTTCTATACACCTTATAGCAGACGTAGTGCTAGCTGTACACAACCTCTATTTTTTGACTAAGGAAAATGAGTTACATATTAAGAATATGTTATTGAGAACATCGAGAATGTGTTACAGTAAATATTGAAAAGGGTTTGTCACACTTTCTTCAAAAATAATTTATTTTTGAATGATCAGCAATATACGTAAACACTGTCCTTGTCGCGCCGTAATCCTTATCTATACGAAATTTTCTTAAGGACAAACAAGCAAACAGTCAATCAAAAGCTTTGAAAAATTTTTAAAAAAGAGATTGTCATTTATAACACTTGATTTGGTTTCTTAACGGCTGAATTATTACTTATGAAGTATTCAAATACACACGTTGAACATTAATGTGCCGTAAGTAGTAAAGCTGATAGAACAGGCAACACTCATTATTTCCTTTGCAGCCTTTATAGTTGAATTCCTCTGGAATCCTAACTTGTCAAACCCTTCTATTGGAGAAGGCCTTTAACAATTAAATGTAAAAAAACAAGTTTTTTTTTAACTGACAATAAGAAGCGACATTGAAACTTCAAACGAACAGAAATTATTCCATGTATGAAAGGGGCTGTCACCTCCTGAACACCTCTCTCTTTTAGCTAAAGTTTGTTATTACTTTAAAAAGTAGAGTAGTGACAAAGAGTAAAACTTTAGCGTAAAGAGCGAGGAGCTGAGGAGGGGACATCCCCTTTCATATACGGAACAATTTCTGTTCGTTTTAAGTTTTAATGTCGCTCCTTACTTTCAGTAAAAAAAAAAACTTGTTTTTTTAATTTAATTTCTGAACGTTTTACAACTAATGGATGTTCGGATTTGGCTCAGTGAACATGAAAAATTAGAAAGGAATTGGTATATTAATTTTTGCAAAGTTCCCCCTCCGCTCGTGTAAAAGTTCCTCTGGAAAGTTCACCTACAGTAACTACCCTCCCAATGTGAAAATCTCCCCGTAAAAAATAACCGCTCCCACACCCTAAATTACATCCCTCGAAAAAATATTTGTATACTTACTAATAACTCCTAGAATACGTAATATTTTACGGAAATATACTCTAGGCAATTCCAACCCGGTAAATATTTCCCCCGGACAATTCCCCTTAATATCTCTACATGTGAAATTGAGTCAGCAAATAGAAAGTAAGACAAATAAAAAGAATTTTGTCTAGGAATCTTGGTAAATTCCCGAGTATGGGGAATTTTCCTCCCCACTAAAAATTATCGCCGTAGAAAATCTCCCCAGCAGAGAATTCCCCCCCCCCCTCGAAAAATGTCTGTACACTTCCCAATAAGAAATACTATACGTAAACAATTGGCAAACTTCCTGACTTAAAACATTTCCCCAGGGGCTGTGGGGGGTTATGCTATCCTCTAAGACATTGTTACTGGGCTTTTCAATTATGTTGAAAATGTTGAAACAAAATGTTGAAACTATGTTGAAACAAAATGGTAAAATTTTGATCGGATGAATTTTAGGAAAAAAGGTGTGTGGGTGGCGGCCAGTTGTCCTGCAATCTTTTTGGTTACTTAAAAAGGGCACTAGAACTTTTAATTTCCGTTGGAATGAGCCCTTTGTCAATATTCTAAGACTATTGGTTCGATGCGATCACCCCTGAAAAAAAAAAAAAACAAACAAAAAAAAAACAACAACAACAAATAAACACGCATCCGTGATCACTCTTCTGGCAAAAAATACAAAAATTTCGTATTTTTGCAGATGGAAGTCTGAAACTTCTACATCAGGGTTCTCGCATATGCTGAATCTGATGGTTTGACTTTCATTAAGATTCATTGACTCTTAGGGGTGTTTCTTCCTTTTTCAGAAATCAGGGAAATTTTCTCAGACTCGTAGCGTCTGATGCGTAACGCTAAACCTTAATTAATCTTACACATTGGAATCAAAATAATAAGCCTATTCTTTTCATATAATTATTGATATCAAAATTCCATTTTTTAGAGTTTCGGTTACTATTGAGCCGCATCGCTCCTTACTTACAGTTCGTTACCACGAACTGTTTGAAAGTAGTAGCGAGGAAGAGTAGGAGGAAAGACTAGAAAGGCTAGATATGAGTGAATAGATCGACGCGTTTCTAACATGGAAGTCCAGCAAGACGTGTGCGGGACCGCAACTTTCGAAAATACAACATGAAAATCGTGGGAACAGGAGCCGATGGTCAGCCGCAACTTTCGAAAACCGAACAGGAGCCGCAACCGAACCGAACAGGAGCCGCAACTTTCGAAAATACAACATGAAAATCGTGGGAACAGGAACCGCAACCGAACAGGAGCCGCAACTTTCGAAAATACAACATGAAAATCGTGGGAACAGGAGCCGATGGTCATATTTGAAGCACCTAATATCAAATTTTTCACGTATATGATAGACAATATAGTATTTTGCACTAATCCATCGAATCTCTATGTGGGTTGGTTGTGGAGGTTTGAAGATATATTTTTCTCCTTTTACTGTTCTGTATTTTTCACCTAAATCAATTCACTAGATTGTTGAGTCGTATTTCACAATTTGGTATCTTGGCCATTTTTATTTATTTTTTATTCTTATGGTTTCCTATAAGTTTGTGATTTATAACTACGAATGTATATATATATATATATATATATATATATATATATATATATATATATATATATATATATATATATATATATATATATATATATATATATATATATATATATAAAACCTTGAAAGACACTTTCGTTGGAATATTTATTATCAATTCGCAATCGCTTCCATTATGGAACTCTCCTAAAACCAAAAGGTATATATCATGTATTCTTGTGAAATTAAATATTTTGTCAGTACTTTAGATGAATAAAATAGAATCTCTCTGCAAAGGAATTAGGTTAATTAACCTCTTGACAGTCCTAAGTTAGCATAAGTCATCGCTCCTCCCTTTTGGCTTTGGTACTATTGAGCTTCGCATAGTTGTACTAAAACTTGTAAAAAGAGCACCCCTTGGCTTCTTCCTTTTACTTTATACGAATGTTCTGGGCAAAAGAAAAAAAGACAACATCCTAAGACACCACTTCCAAACCATGATTACTTTAATTAAAAAAAAAAAAAAATCCTTACCGGGACCACTTTTAGCATTTGACCCTCCTGTGTAACGTTGGTTACATTCAAAACACTCGAGTAAAACTACGAAGCCCGAGGAGGACAAGGTTAGGCCAAGTTCCTTTGTCTGACCTTAACAAAAACACTTGGCCAACTGAGACCTTGAAAGACCTGAACAACAGAGAGAGAGAGAAAAAGGATAGATAAGCATTATTCTCTTGTAGATACCACTAACACCTTAGGAGGAGCGCCAGATGTTAAAACCAACACTTTGCAACGTCAACAAATAAAAAAAGGAAAGAAATGGAAAAATAATGAATAACCACAAAATCATAAACAGGGTAACATCCATGATTTAATTTCAGTTCAATCAATGGAAAGGTCTTTATTATACGAACTAATTTACCTATAGCGTGATATTGTAACAGCTCACAGACCATACAGAGCTAACCCTCCTCTTACTTTTTTGTTTCTAATTTAAATTAACTCCCTATGAGCTTCATTATATTGTTATTTTTTAGCACTTGTACTGAAAACTTTATAGAAGGGAATAAACAACGGATTTCTAGGATACTCCTGTGAACAAGTGAAGAATTGTGGCTTAACTATTTCACACGACACTCAAGAACAAAAAAGGAAGAAAATAAAAGCTCTTTAAAGTCGTAATAGCTCAAACACGTCTTTTAAAGCAGGAAGGTGATTTTTTTCAACATTTATCTTACCAAAAAAAAACTCGAAATAGAAAATTAAATTCATAAAAAATGCCAAATTTTTTGTCGTACTTATACATTTTTCAACACGAGACCTCTGGAAGACCTCCCCGGGCGCGCCCTTGAACATAAACATATATACATGACCTGGAATTATTGGAGTGTAAAAACAAATCAATATTTAGAATATTAATTTAAGTTTGTTTATCAAATTTTTAATGCTAGATTTAAAATCTTCAAACCATTCACTGTTTAAAGCCCTAAACATTTTCTGCTGCTTTGATGTTTTCATATTATATCGAGAAATGTCACCACCTTCAAAAAGTGTCTTTGGAGAGAAAATATCCGCCAAAAAGCTTCATAGTTTCGTTATATTTGATTTGCCAAAAGGTTAAGACATATACATGCTTAATGTGACGTGAACTAACATGATGCTGTGGTAAGGCCCAAAATACGTTCATCGGATTATTAAAGTAGTACATCAATCATCGTCAATACTTGGCTAAACATGAGGTTATTTTATTAGTTAAAATACACAGATTGCTAGCTATATACTTGGCTAGAACTTGATAAGCTAATTTGATCGGCTAAAATACGCAAGTAAGCCTAACTGAACTAGTGGATGATAAATGCTTGAATATGAGTTAAAAGTAATAGTTGCAGCACTAATTCAAGAAAACAGACATACATGCACAAGCACTGAACAAAAACTCAGATTCTCATCTAGAGTTTTGACTGTTTTGCATTATCATAGTGAAATAGGTCTATAACAAGCCCTGATAGAGCCGAATTAGTTCCTTATGCTAAAGTACAGGGGGAAAACTTTAGCCTTATGCTGAAGTACAGGGAAGAAAACCCCAAAAATCACAAAACGACAAAAACGACAGGCAAGCCTTAAGAACTGTTTATATACGAAATGTGTCTTGTATAAAAGGCACGAGGGTCTATGAAAAAAGTATGAACAATGACATATATCAAAAGTACAACTTATATCAAAAGTTATACTGTTAGTTATACTTATACACTTAACTATATACACTTAACTAACACTTAAAACTTAACTAAGTGTATAATTATATACTTATACACTTAACTTACACTGAAAAGTGTAACTACAGAGTAATGTTAATAAAAGTATCTTTTATGCATTTCCATCCCAATGAAAAACGCTGTTTACACAGAATAAATTCATTACCTTCTTCCTACTAAAAAATTCAAATTGTACTTCAAAAGAAACAAAAAAGAAGGCGGAAACTTAACAAGTTATTATCTCCATTTTAGTCAAGTACTGTATCCAACCATATTCAACATTCATACAAATGAACGTGCATTGTCAGTTTAATATACATATACTGATATTTAGTACTCAAAATGTTAAGATTATTTGATTTATTAAATTTATAAAAGTAAAAACATTTATATTTTTTCCAGTAAAGTGCAAATTATGTTCTGGCCTTGGGAAGGCATAGGGGTTTTGAGCCCAACTTATGTTAATTTCTGCTCGTTTTGAGTTTGACTCGGTTATTTATTGTAATTTCTGTTCGTTTTGGGTTTTATTTATTTATCGATGCTGATTTGTGGTAGTTTCACGCTTGGTAGATTATTTGATTTTATTTTTGCTCATTTTTTGTTTAATGGAGTTCTTTACTTTTCTTTGAAAAACTTATTTTGTGGAAAAAGTTTTTTTTAATTAATTAAGACATAAAGAACACACAATTTATTCTACAGGGAATAGATCCTTACTCGCACTCATAAGAGGGAACGGTTGCCCTGCAGGAACCATAGGACCATCAAGGAAATGTCATTTCCAAGTCGTTACTGACTTTTACCCAGCTGAGTTCCAGAGAATTACCTAAGTAATTGAAGGGAGGTGCAAGACGGCAACATTACAGCTGGAACTAATGGAAAGTTGAAAATTCAAATCTAAAGCAAAACTACCTTTCGAGATGGAGCTTTCCTTAGCTCAGTGACTAAAATTTACTCCCTTGCTTTATGTTTATAAGAATTAACACCTGATAACTAATGTAAGACCGATTTTCTTGAAATATATGATACCAACAAGAACGGTGACATGATAAGATCAAAACCTGCTTTATAGTCCATTTTCATTTTTCTTATAGGTAGCTCTTTAAAAAAGCCTTTTTTTCAACGAGCTTCAAATAGTACAAAAAGGTCCTTTTTCGCTAACCGTAATCTAAGTGGGTCTAGGCAGGTTGATGATTTCACATACATTTGCTCTCAGCTCTGTATTGATGTATCCTCAGGCATTTATACCCAGCAGAGAATGGAAGAAGTTCGGACAGTCTTTGCTTTCCTTATCAAATTACTATGGAACCGCAGCGAAATTAACGTTCACACATAAGTACTGATCCTGCCTATCCTTCCTTGTCCCATTCTCCTTTGCTGATGCGAGGTATCATAGAACAGCTGCGTAGGTAGTCCATAAAACAGCAACAGTGGAATGTACTGCAGATTTTAAACATATTATCTGCTGATAGTACTTAAGACTTATCTGCCTAACCGTATGAAGGAGTCGGAAATACAGCAGCAGTATGAAGGGAAGCGTTGCTACTTACAATCAGAGAACGCCAGCTAGAATGGTTGAGACGCGTCTTGCAATGACAACTAGATTATTGTGTACAAATTCTTTTAGATGAGCCTCTCAGCTCATGGAAAAGATGTTAAGGATGGTCAACACCTCCCATTCACTGAGCACCTGGCATCAGGTTGGTAGGGATGAACCAAAATTGTCCCGAAGATCTTTTATCTCGGGCGAGGGTGACAGCACCTGCTTCCCACATAAAGTGCGAGTTCGTTATACCCCTCCTAAAGTATTTGGATGCGTTCAATTTGACAGCTAAATTAGCATGACATTTCTGGAATTACAACATGCTTTTAAGAGTGACGGAACCCTTCCAGTGACACGTTCCCGCAGCTGTCAGATTCAGCAGATTTCTGAACAAAAATGTTTTTTGAACTAGGTTTACGGGAAAGTGCTGATATCTGGATTTTATTCTTTTTTTTTGGAGATTATAGAAAAGCATATTTACTTTGTCGAAAGTTTCTGAGATTGTCAGGTTAGTCAGATTTTTCAAGAAAAATAGTCCTTGAATTAAGTTTCAAAGAAAGTGTTGATGTCTGGATTTTTATTATGTTTATTCTTTCAACACTCCTATACTGTTTTCAGGTTCTAAAATAAAACTTCAAGAAAAATAATCAAAAAGAATTTACAAAAAAGATTCCAAGAGCATTTCTTATCCTGCCGTAATTCCTTGAATAAAACATATTCATTTTTGAATTGTGATTACTAAAGCTGAAATAGAAAAAGTGAGGCTACTTCAAAGCTCTATTTGCAATCTGTGCATCCGTGAGCTACCCCAATTTATAATACTTTTTTTTATTGTTGGTGCGTGTTTTTCCTTCTTTTTCAATTCCATCTTTAACTTTATTGTTATTCCATTTCCACTATATACAGTAAGTGTAGTATTTTCTACAAAAAACTTCTCAACTTCATTCGAATTCATAAAATCCTACAATCGGGATATAAGACTTTTGTTTGAGGACATAAAATGGGGCTGCATCCAGATCTTTTATAAAGGAGGGGGGAGGGGTACAAAGCAAAACTTTTAAAAAACATCAAAAATTTGTTTATATGCATTTTTGGTACATTTTTACAAGTCGGACAGAAATTAATGAGGGGGGGGCAAACCCCCTAGCCCCCTGGATATTGCCTTGTATAAAAGCAATGAATATTTCATATTAATTTTCATTTTGGTGATCTAAAGTTCTCCATGATTAAAACTGTTGAACCCACCGAATAAACGGTTATTCAAGCAGCCCAGGGGCGTATATCCAGCATTTTTATTGGGGGGGGGGCAATAGGGGTCCATATCCGGATAGTCAAGGGGGATAGGCTATATAACATTTTTTCTCTCCAAATAATTGGGGCGGGGGCAACTTCCCCCCTTAACCCCCCCCCCAACAATGCCCGTGAAGCAGCATTGTTATCGAGCGTGTGAGTCATTGTTGTGAGACTGTCAAAGGCCCAGCTTAAAAAAGCGCGATAAACTCAATTCTGAATTGTCATAAGCAGAGGATACTTATGCTTTTTGGGAACACGTTTTCTTTATAAATACTTCCACCCGAATCTTAAGGCTTTGATAAGTCACTAGTGTCATTTAACGCGTTCTATTAGCCTTTTCCAATTCTGGGGTCCAATTTCGGCATGAATAGACATGAAGTCGAGCATTGTAATAAAATATGCCCCCCCCCTGGAAATTTGGGACTATAAAATTATAAGGAAACCACAGAAAGAGAGGAGAATAGGGAAAAACCATGGAAAAAATGTGTGTTACCCCATTGTTGGCTGCCTGCCAATAGATTTTGACCCTTAATAAGGAAAATATAAGTTCTAATTTTTTACTCAGTGACCCCTTTCGAGTTTTCCACAAACATTTTTCGACGGTTAACCGTCCTAGTATATGGATTGGTGAGACCAGCGAAATTACTTGACGACTCTTTTTTCATTCATAATTGTTTCAAAATAGCAATTACTGTCATTTTCTGTGTGGCTGAATAACTTCAAAATGAAATCGCTTTTTGAAAGGAGTGTGTTATGGTTTTGAACGTCCAATATATGACAAGAAATGCCTCTGTTACCTCAAAGTTGTCTCAGTATATTATCTTTTATCTGAATCAATCATCATAAGTTTTTGACTATTTGATTTTCGAAAATTCAATTGTAGAAGAAACAGAGTTCTGATCAAACAGTCTATCAGACCAAACTCAGAGGAGGGGTTTGGGGTGCATTTTTTATGTATTTGTCTTACCCGTACACAATTCTAATGAAATATTAGTATCAGTTTACAAAATTAGTATCTGAATCAATCATCATAAATTTTTGACTATTTGATTTTCGAAAATTCAATTGTAGAAGAAACAGAGTTCTGATCAAACAGTCTATCAGACCAAACTCAGAGGAGGCGTTTGGGGTGCATTTTTTATGTATTTGTCTTACTCGTACACAATTCTAATAAAAAATTAGTATCAGTTTACAAATTAAGTCCTGCATATCGAATATTTTTTTTTGGTGTCGTAGATAAGCTTCCTCGGGAAAGACGGTTCAGAACGTCAAAAAAAATGTTTTCACAGGCCCAAACTTTCCATATTCCTGAGTGGTTCTTCTGACCAATCTTAGACAGGGAAATTTTTTTCTTATTATAGTTTCTTTTTCCTTTTTTATGATCATGTGGGTAAGTAATTGATCATGTAATTGATTAAAATTGATAATGGGTAAGTAATTGATGATATGATCATGTATGAACAGGTGGGTAAGTAATTGATTCGCAAGTAACTTCGTCAACAAGCTTAAAAGTTACCAATCATCTTCAACTCAACGAAAGTTCGGGTATAAGCAGGTGCGTAATTTGCTATGGGGCAGGGGGCAAATGCACCTCCCAGACCCCAGTTTGTCACCCCAGACCCCAATTTGCCTCCCCAACTGAAACGTAGTTTCATCAAAAATCTTGTCAAAACTAAGATAAGCCAGCATACTTAAGTATCAACAGAAACAGATCAGTTTTCCTTAGTTTATATTTACCTTTAAAGTACTATAAAGCACCTTTATAGTACTTTTATAGTACTATATAGTACCTTTATGGTATCAAGTGGCTCAATTTTCAGTTTTTACAGTCATTTTCACTTGGTTTGGGAAAATTGGCTCCAATTTTGCCACCACCCCCCCTCTCCCAGGATTTTGACGAAATTACACCACTGGGTATAAGCCTAGGAGACAAGCCATACATAAGGAAACATGTTAAGAAAACAATCCTTACTTCATAATATATATAAAACTTGATAATATAAAACTTGATTTGGTTGCGCGGAAAATTTCTAGAAAAATGGTTTATTTTTGGATTTGTATATGTTTCCCCAGAAAATAGCTCATACTGTATTGAGGATACATGGTATATATTAGAGGAAGAGTTGAGTTCAGTGAAATCTCATTACCCAAGTGATTTAGTTTTTCTAGCAGGTGATTTTAACGCATATACTTCCGTACAACTAGAATTAAATGTAGATTTTGTTTCAGATGAAGAAGACCCTTTATGTGAGATGATACCTTCACTTTACCTTATCCCACGAAGTAGCCAGGATCGACAAAGAAGAATTAATTCATGGGGGAGGAAGCTGCTTGCATTGTGCGGAGGTCATGGGCTAGCGATTGGGAATGGTAGATTTGGAGAAGATGGTGATTTGGGTGAGTACACTTGCGTTTCTGGACCTTGTTTTAGTTTAATTGATTATGTATTGATGGACACGGGACTTGAGGCTGAATCTCTTAATGTAAAAGTAATCCATCAGTCTGGATCTGATCATTGCCCACTTAAATTAGAATACGAGATGAAAGAATATGGACGTAGAAGGTCAACAATGAATCAAAATAGGATACTGGCTAAAGATAAAGGTGAAAGAAAAAACAAGCCGAAAATTCCGCCCCGGATTTATTGCGAATGGTCGAAAGAACAATGGCTATCTGTACAAGAGGCTTTTCTTAGTGAACCAGTACAAGAGGAAATGAGCCAGTTAAGGTCTGATATGGAATTACCGAAATCAGAATCAAATGAAATAGTTGAATGGCTTATGGGAATTGTAAGTAATGTGCTAACACCTATGAAATCAAGAAAACAGAAACAGAAAGATTTTTATGACCAAGAGTGTAAAGAAAGTAGTTCAAACCTGAATATTCTACTGCTTACAGTAAAAAGATTCTTGGGAGAGGAAGAGAAAAAAAATGTTGCGCTAACAGAATATAGGCAAGCAAGAAAAAAGCATAAAAAACTAATTAAAAAGAAAAAGAAAGAATACAGATTTCACCAACAGGCTGCTTTATGTAATAGTTTTAAAGAAAGCAACAGCCAAGAGTTCTAGAATAAGTTAAAAATATGTCATCCAATAAACAAAGAAACGATTCCCTGAAAATTCCACCACCGGAAATATGGCCATCTTATTTTCAATCACAACAGAAAGATGCAGAAAAAACGAACAACACACTAGAGGAAAGGATAAAGCAAGCAGATTGCGAACAAGGACCTTTCCCTCTTAGAGAAACAGATTACGCCCTCTTTGAACCCATTACCCCAGAAGAAGTCAATGATTCACTGCAAAAAATGAGAGGGGGCTCAGCACCTGGGCCAGACAGAATCCCAGTTAAGATATTTAAATCGATAAGGAATATCATCATCCCCGTGTTAACATCATTGTTTAACCTAGTAATATCTACGACACATTGGCCACTAGCTTGGAAGACTTCACTCGTATTTCCCCTATTTAAAAAAGGTAGCCCCACCGTTCATGAAAACTATAGACCTATAAGTCTTTTAAACAGTGGGGGGAAAATTTTGGACAAACGGCATGGTAAATGGATGGAGGCGAATAGTATTCTAAATGAAGAACAAGGTGGATTCAGACCGGGATATTCGACAGTGGATCGAGTATTCATTTTAAATCCAATGATACAAAAATATTCTAAAGAAAATAGTAAATTATACGCTGCGCTTATAGACCTACATAAAGCGTTTGATAACGTAGATAGATTTTTGTTGTTTGAAGCTTTGAGTGAAATTGGATTACCACATCAGTTTATGAATATAATAGCTTCGATGTATTCATGGACTAAAATTTTTGTGAAAATTCCGCAACAGGGTGTCTCTTCCTTTTTCCTGTAAGCAAGGGAGTTTTACAGGGAAGTACTTTATCTCCAAAATTATTTTGTATATTTATTAATGATATAGTGCAATTTTTCCAACGCCAATGGGCACCAACACTTCGTCTTGGAAATTTGAATCTTTCAATGTTGCTTTTCGCAGATGACATAATTTTACTGGCTGATTCTGAGAAAAATCTACAGTCTCTACTGAATATCCTAGCAGAATATCTGCAGAAAAAGAAACTGAAGGCTAATGTATCGAAAAGCCAAATATTGATATTTAACAAAAAGCACCCAGAGCTACCCCCCAAGTTTTATTTGGAAGGTCAAATTTTAAAAATAGAAGAGAAGGCAACATATTTGGGCTTTACAGTAACTCGAAATGGTAAATGGACACAACATATATCAGCAACTACGACAAAAGGGAAAAATGTGCTTTTCGGTATTTACAGAAGCAACGTTACAACAGGAATAAGCGATCTCAGCCTTCGTAAGCATATATTTATCACAAAAGTTTTACCCATACTGCATTACGGGGCAGAAATTTGGGGCTACCAGACTGCACAAGGATTAGAAACTCTACAACTACAATACTACAGGCATGCATATGGGCTGCATAAAACAACTCACTCTCTAGTACTGAAAGGTGACCCAGGCATCTACAGTTTAAAAATACGAAGAAAGATACAGATGATCAAGTTTTGGCTCAAAATCCTGAATTTACCCGAGGAAAGACTTATTTTTGCTGCTTATAAAGATCTTCTCACCCAAAAAAGTAAAACCACTTGGACAGCACAGACCAGAAAAATACTACAGGAAACAGGCTTTTCAGACGCGTGGAATGGAGGACAGGGACCACTGGACCAAGAAAACTTCATAAAGGAATTCCAAGCAAGATTGCACGACCAGGAAATTCAACTTTGGTGGACAGCTTTAGATAAGTCGACTAGTCTTACTTTGTATAGAGATATAAAGCGGATTTATGGACAGGAGACATATTTGAAGCTGGGATTAACTAGTAAGTATATGAAAACGTGGATTCAGCTTCGAGCCAATTGTCTACCAATACAAGGAAAAGAAGTTTGGAAAAATAGAGAAGGTCCGGAAACGCAGCGTACTTGTCTAAAATGTGGTGAGATTGGTTTTGGGCTGGGTCATTTCCTCCTGCGATGCCGGCGGCTTTCTCACATAAGGGGAGAAATTTTGAAAGAGGGTAATGATTGGCTACTTCGGAGGATTTTAAGTTCAGATTCACCACAGACAGTAGTAAGTGTGGTAAATTTTGCATTGAAAGGTGTGAATGTTGATTAAGAGGATAGTGATTTTAGTATGTCTTCATTTTATTTATCCTTTTTCTTTTCTTTTTTGTTTTGTATATGGTTGTAAAAAAGCTTTAATAATACATTATTATTATTATTATACAGAATAGTCCTAGTTAACACATTTTGCAGCGGGAGAACCATTATCTTCACTACTTTCACTGTTGTACAATGTTTTTAAACAAAATTCAGAAAAATAAACATGGATTCGACAGCATTCTTCCATTTTCAAATACTGTATATATGTAATTAAAGACCATCAGTGTCATCTAATTATTTCTCACAAAAACATATTAATAGACAAATAGTGATAAACTAGGTTAGGTTAAGCTAGGTTAGATGGTATCTGGGCGTTTGTTTATAAACAGTTTTCAAGACTTAGAGAATAGACACAAATATTTAGAAATGCGATATAAAAATTGGAAATACAAGGAAAGAAATGAAGATGAAGGTTCCCCCCGTGCAAAATGTGTTAACTAGGACTATTCTGCATATTATTTAGCCTTGAGAGTCTTCATTTAGCCTTGAATGTGAAAACCCCTTTTTTGGATTTTATCAACTTGAAACTCGGTAGGATCCTAAATTAATTCAGTGACCGGAGTTAATTGTGTGACCATTCTTTAATAACATTTTATACGGATTAAAAATGTTGTAATCTACTGACCTAGTTTATGGACATTTATTTACACTTTACAAAAATAGATTAGTACTGATTTCAATGTTGCGTAACCATAATTGACAAGCAACGAGGGGCAGTAAACCCATGGCAAGTGCCGTTGTACCTGCCGGGAGAGTCTCCCTTAAACTGCGGGGATAAGGTAACGGTGACTGACGCTTCCCTTGTCTTTTGGGGTGATAGCTGGATCAATAATGACGGAAAATACCGTGGTTTTAAGTTCGGTGTTGAACTTTATACAGAGGCATGTGGAAAAGAAAACGAATAAGGAGATTGTTATCAGGCAGTCGAAGTTTTTCTCAAAGGAAGCTCTGAAAGAGGCTTTTGATATATGTAAAACAGTACTCGACAAAGACATTAATCAGAGTCGTAGGGGCTCTCACCCGGCTTCTGCCTTTTATGGCGATATTTATGAGGTTATATCAGAAAGGTTCGCAAATGAAGTTCCCACCCCTCGTTTTGCCATTCTCGACCCAGCTGACGTTCCCACCATTCCTGAGGATGTGAGTACGATTGTTGCCTCACGATTGAATGATTGTAAAGCGATGCTAAGTTTTCTTATAGAGAAGCATGAAACTTCTGCAGTACCTAGCTCAGAGAACCAGTCACCAATATGGCCATCTCTGCCACGACCAGAAAGGACTATCCCAGTTGTTTTGTCGAATCTGCCCACGAGCCTGAGTGCTAATCCTACCAAGCAAAAGGAGTTCTTGAGGAAAATTGGACCCGCTAATAAAATAGACAGAACCGAAGAACGAAGAGACAGGCTGTTTCTACATATGAAAGACGAACCATCCGCAAGTGTTGTCGCCTCGGGGGCCCAAGGCGAGCAAAATAACAAGGTACTGCGCTCAGAATACCTAGGGATAATTTACGTTGACAAAGATTACGACGTTTCAACTATTCCCAACCTAATTAGCGGTGTTTCCCAAGTCAAGCGCTTTGGAAATTTCTCCGTTGTCCAGCTCACGTTCGCTACTAAGATTGACTTCGATCAGGCTCTCAAGTTTGGAATCAAAGTGGAATACACCATGTTTTCTGTGTCAAAGCCCCTTATAAAGCCGCTCCAGTGCTATAAATGTCAAGGTTTTGGTCATCGTGCAAACCAGTGTCAGAAGGACACTAAATGTAGAATGTGTGCCGGTGATCATAGCTACTCCGAGTGCACCTCAGATGTGCTCAAATGTGCCAACTGCGGATCCAACCATGCAAGTAACAGCTTTCGGTGCCCGAACCTAAAAAATGCAGCTCGTGGTACAATTCCAGACCAAGCTGCGCCGAAGAACTTAAATCGTAAACCGGCTCGATTAATGGCGAAGTACGTGTGTTCTGTCAAAACATAAACGGTGCTAGAGAAAAATTAGACATACTTCAAATAGTGTATGGTGCTTTCGATATAATTTGTGTTAATGAGCATCTGCTTAATGAAAATAATAGCACAAGACTGATTACTTCTTCTGATCATCAGTACTTTATCTACCCAGCAAAAAGCACTGGGGGTCGACCCTCGGGGGGGCTTAATGATAGCTGTTAGAAAAAAGTATAATTGTAATCTGTTTGAGTCTAATGATGTATGTCTTGCGGTACAATTTAGTGGTTTTATTGCTGTTTATGTTTGTATGCCTACAAATTATAGAAATGACCGATAGAGTCAGAAGTTTGCGTCTGCCTGCTTGTCATTGTCGAAACTACTTGAAAGAATAACTTTCACCCGTAAATCTTGTGTTATTATGGGTGATTTTAATACGGACATTAATGATAATACCATTGGTCACTCACAAATGTTAAATGCTACATTGCCGCAAAATTTCTATTGTCTACAGAAAAATAGATCGTTTACCTATATACATAATAGTGGTAGCACTTCTGATCTCGATTTCGTGTTTACTGATAAGGGGGATCTCCAGCAGCAGATAGTTAATGTTTCTGACGACATTTTTTAAGTGACCATTCGCATCTTGAGTTTCATTTACCACTCAGTTCTTTTGAAACATGTGCTCCCTCTAGACCCAAGTGGTTCACTAAACAGAACTGGTGTCGTATTGATATATTTACTTACCAGATGCTACTTGATTCGTACTTAGATAAGATAAGGGTTCCATTTCATTTGCTCTCGCGGGTAAAATCTGACCGGCTTCTCGATTTGAATTGTTATTTGCTTGAACTGGTGCATAGTATGAAAATGGCTGCATCCGTTGCAGTTCCGTCGGAAAAAATAAAGCTGAATACCCGTAAGAGAGGCTGGTCAGCTTTTCCTGGTTTGAAGGTTGAAAAGTCTTGCCATGTGTTTTGGAGACAAATTTGGGTTGATAGTGAAAGACCACGTTCAGGATGGGTTTTTAAAATTATGAAGTCGAGTAAACACCAATATCAAAAGAAGGTGAAATCTTGGAAAGGAAGTCGGGTTAAGGAGCTATCGCGGGAAATAAAAAATAATCCTCGTCAGCTATGGCGAGAAGTGTCTTAACTTATCCGTTCTTCTTCGTCGCCGCCTGATAGCATTGAAATAAATAGATGACATTTTTCTTCAATGTTTGCGGCCGATCCTCCGTTATTAGAAAGTAATTTCCGGGACATTCTGATTAGACCCCGGCGCCGCGCCGGCGGATCGACCAAACACCGCCGACAAGAGGCCCGGTCAAACGCCGCCAAAGTGTCGTAACGCCGCCGGCTCTCCGCAGGCGCGCCGCCGCCGGCAGAAGCGGCGGCGTTCGGTCGACTTTAAATTAATTTTGCGGCAATTCTTTATTGCGATTTAATTCCCTAGCGATTTATCACCAGTGACTTTCCCTGCCAAATATTACTTTGCATTCCATTAATTCTTCACTACCCTCTTGTTCATTAATTTTCGTCTCTTTTGTTACTTTGCATAAAAACCAGACAGATGCAATATGCAATTGCAAATACTGCAATATACACAGTTCTTCATATGTTGACAAAAGAAAGTATTGTCTTTATGAAATGATTTTAAACCATTCCAAGTGCAGTTTCCCAATCGCTACTTCTTACATCATTCGTAGTCAAGAATTTTATTTTCAAGTTGAATAGAATTATAGAACGCATTCACTACTATACAGCTTCAGCCTTCAGTTGGATTTTGAAATCGACAGCCGACGGATTGTCTCTACAGCTGAATTGTAAATTTGCAGATTTTTTTTTTTTTTTGCTGTTTTTAGATAAGATTTTCTTAATGTTTAATGCTCAATTGTTGAACGCCTGATAGAAAATACAATTTTCTTTCTTAAACATTTTTACCCCCCCCCCCCCAAAAAAAAAAAAACTTCTATTGAGACAAAATTTAGCTATAGCCTAAGCTATGTACAAGGTTGGGGAATTAAAGATTGAACCGGAAGTTACCCTAAAATATGATTCATATATAAATTGTAAATTATTGCCTATAGGGGGGGGATAGGGGGCTATCATTTTTAAATGATAATACCTCATTTTTTTTTTATTGAAAGCAGAGATGCCAAAAAGATCATTATTTTTTTCCTTTAAAGTGGAGACCAAAGAAAATGATATCAAATTCCCTGGGAAACCATTGAAATATTTTGATAGACCCAGGGCCCCCCATTAGGACTTGTTCATTGTCTTGGGTATTTTGCGATTTCTCATGGCTTTTGGCTTTTGTGTATGCTCCCTTTTAATTAGATTCTTTGGATCTTATTGA
Organism: Artemia sinica; assembly: GCA_027921565.1. Classification (NCBI taxonomy): domain Eukaryota; kingdom Metazoa; phylum Arthropoda; class Branchiopoda; order Anostraca; family Artemiidae; genus Artemia; species Artemia sinica. The sequence continues at coordinate 50,708,466 of CM051272.1, forward strand.
ATGCCACGGCGAATCTATGACTCAGTTTTCCAATAATTTGAGCTGTATCTGAATAATTTCGACATTTTTGTTGTTGGCATTGTACCCCTTTACTCATAGCCTCATTTTTTTTCAAGGAACACTAAGCTGTTTAACGTTATTTTGCGTGTTTGTTTGAACCACATAGTGACCTAGTTAATTATTAAGTAAATTATTTTTCTAATGAAAGCTGAGACGGTATCCTATCAAGGTGGTATCCAGAGGCGGGGGGGGTAGGGAAGTATTACATTTAAATGATAATATCTCAAAAAAAATTTTTATTGAAAGCAGGGATCCCAAAAATATAATTTTTTTTAATTTAAAGCAGAGATGATATCCTATCAAGGTGGTATCCAGAGGGGGGGGGGGGGGGTTAGTGAGCTATCATATTTAAATAATAATACCTCGATTTTTTTAAAGCAGGGGTGCCAATAAGTTAATTATTTTTTTTATTCAAAGCCGAGACGGTATCCTATCAAGATGGTATCCAGAGGGGAGGGGGCAAAGGAAGTTATTATATTTAAGTGATAGTACTTTGATTTTTTTTTTTTTTTATTGAAAGCAGGGATGTCAAAAAGTTGAAAAGTTGACAAAAATTAACAAGAGTTTCGTGAGTTATACTTGATATAGCACTTGCATGGTTTTATCGTCCAAAGATAGTACCTTGATTTTTTTTTTTTTTTTTATTAAAAGCAGGGATGTCAAAAAGTTGAAAAGTTGAACAAAAATTAAGAAGATTTTCGTGAGTTATACTTGATACAGCTTTTGCATGGTTTTATCGTCCAAAGGGTAAGGGACATATGCGTCCAACCCGTTTTTTTTTCTTACTGATGAAACGGGTTTACTTTGAAAACATTCATTCATAAGTACCAGGCAGATTCACACTAAAACGAATTGGTGTGGCGAAAGCGATATCAACATCCCCACCTAATGTTGCGCTCGAGTGACAATGGCGCCCTTGGTCCAGTGCCCAAGTTACATTAAAAGGTCAGGTCATAATAAAAGCTTTCAATTTGGGAGGTTCAAGGAGGAGTCTTTGACAGTCTTATTACCTCAGGTTACTAGATGTTGCAACTTTCTTACGTATCTACAGTGGTTTAAAAAAATTCGATCACCCCACAAATGATTACCAAAAATATGCACAAATATAACAAATGTAACATTTGGAATATTATAACACTTTTTTCAAAGCTTTGAAGAAAAACAAAAAAGGCTAAACACCCCTAACTACGCTTGAAAGCTATTCTAAAAAGAAACTCTTTGGAGATTTCCATGGAAATGACCATTGCAGAAGCTTTGAGCCTGGGTGGGGATCAAAGAGGAGTCTTTGAGTATTTTGACCACAGGTGACTTAGTGTTGCGACTTTCTTAAATTTGGTAATTTTTGTGAGCATTTGGAAATCAAAGCTTAAACTCAATAACTGATACTAAGTGTCCTAATATTTTGCTAGGATTAAAAGTGACGAACTAGGATGAAAATCTCAACATCTTGCTGGAACTACTTCAGTCTGTATATTATTTCATTTAATTACATTTAAAACGGATGAGCTTTTCATTTTTTACCTAAGAAAATAGCTGGTACTTTATTTTTCTTCATACCAAATAAACCATAAAGTGTTTTTTTGTTTCATTGTAATTGAAGTGTTCTCATGTGAAGTGTTCATCATGTATTTTTCAATTTGATAAATTTACTCCTTTTAGATGCAGTTTATAACTCAGATAATATTAGGTATTTATCAGTTTATAATTTGGAATGAATCCTCAAAAGAAAAAATGAATAATATCCAAAAGAGCAGCCAAAAGCAATAAAAAAGCAGCAATTCAGCCTTAGCCTACATGACATATATTCTATAAAGAAGGCAAAAAAAAACTTTAAATGCATTTTTTTAAAATTGTTATTAAAAACCAATTTTTAATACAAGAAGGCTTTTTAGGAATCCAAAAGAGCAAAAAAATAACCAATATCAAAATCGCCCATTTCAATTGGTTTAAAGGTGACAAAAGAGACATAGGCAAAGGGCATTATGAGAAATTTAAGCTTCTGAGTTCAAAGTTATGCTCAAAGTTTTTACCCAGATAACTGACGAATTTTGTGATACGGTATTTGAAGTTTTGTATGCAGTAATGCTCGATGAAAAAAACTACTAATTTTGATAATTATTTATGTTAAGAATACATAGCTAATAGATACTTCAACTACTCGTATTATGCAAAAGTTCTGAAACGCCACAGCCATTTCGTTTCTACCAGATTTCTACTTCCCTTGATGAACAACAAAGAAGACCAGTTTCCAGCCAGCGACTTGTGAATTTTTGAACTCATGAATAGGCTCGAATTTGTTGTAAATCTAAGCTGTGATTTGAGACTGATGTGTGAAGACTGATGAAAACAGTAATGTTTGCGGTCAACATTGATTGCGCCGCCGACATCTTACCGGCCGCGCGGCGTGCTGTTTTTGGCCCCGCCGCCGCCGGTCTTCCCTCATCGGCGCGGCGCCGGGATCTAATTCTGAAGAAGCATTTTGATCGACTAAACCAATACAGTAACTGGCTTACTATTACCCCGTCGTGTGTTGAATCTTTTGTTCGTCCTATTCCTTTAGGGAAATAGCCTGGGGCAGATGGTATTCAGCCGGAACATCTGAGGTATGGTACCCCTAAACTGTTTAGCCACATAGCTTTATTGTTCCAAGCAATAGTATCGCAACAGTCTGTCCCACAAGGTTTGTGTCAGGGGGTCGTTACCTGTATACATAAGAAGGGGAAAGACCCTAAAGATTGTTCTTCGTACAGGCCCATCACTATTTGTTCAGTTCTAGCAAAGTTACTGGAGAAGATACTAAGCCCTATAGTGGCAGCACGAGCAGATGTGGGTGACAATCAGTTCAGTTTCTGGTCCGGTCTTGGTGTTCACAATGCACATGCAACTTTTATTTCAGTTGTTGAAAAGTTTAAGAAACGAAAAACTCCGTTATTCGTCTGCGCAATAGACATATCTAAGGCATTTGATTCTGTCTTACATTCGCAAGCAGTCTTGTCACTACTAAGGGCAGGAGTTGATCCCTTTGTTTGTAATTGTCTGTGGCAATGGCATCGAAAATCTCAAGTAAGAATTCGGTCGTGCCGGACAGCTTTCTGGACCTATAGATATACGTAGGGGTGTTAAACAAGGCTCAGTAATCAGCCCTGTGATATTTAACAATGCAATACATTCTGCGACACAATCGATAGAAGATTTTTTGATAAATGATGGAATTGATGCTAGTCATCTATCTTACGCAGATGATCTACTTTTGATAAGTGATAATTTAGAATCTTTACAGAAAGCTATTAATGCCTAGTCGTCTGCATTGGTGATATTGGGCTAACAATAGAGCCGTCTAAGACTGAATTCGTCATTTTGAATGACGAAACATTGCCAAATCGTGCTGTTGATGTTTGCGGGAAGACAGTTCTCTAAAAGCATAAGTTTGAGTATCTCGGACTCCGGTATGGGAATTCTATCAAAACTACTAAAAATCTAGCTATTGCAGCACTTAAGAAAAACTGCGGAAAACTAACGGTATGCTAGCACGAACTAAAGGTCAATTTGACAAAATTACGCTCGGTCGTCTCTGTAACGCCATGTTCGCGCCACATTTCTTTTTTTTAACCCCTTTATGGAATTGCTTTAGCAAAACCGAACGTAACCAAATTCGTTCAATTTTTTTTTCGGTATTGCAAACATTTATTGGGAATTCCCATATGGTTCAGAAACTCTTATGTTTCGCAGAGGTACTTATTTTTGAGATAAGTAAGAAAATGGATGAGTTGTATACCCGTTTCAAAAGTCGAAACAGAACAATCCACGACTTTCCATTGGCTAGTCTTGTGCATTAAAATCGTAATTTTGATTTCGTTTCTTTTTCTCTTTTCCATAGTTATCACAGTTTAATTTTGTTTTGTAGCGTTGTGTGATCTTTTCGTTATTTTTTTCTTTCGTTTTTATAACTCATTCGAGCACTTACATGTATTTGTATGAAGGGTTGAAATAAAATTATTATTATTTATTATTATTATTATGAAGTAAGAATTGTTTTCGTAACATGTTTCCTTATGTACGACTGGTCTCCTAGGCTTACACCATGGTTTGTTCAGACAACGTTTTTTGACCATTAAGCTTTTACGTACAAAAATGTCGCATTTCATCTACTTTTGCAAGATTTTAATGAAATAAAAAGCAGACGCTTTATTTAATACACAAATTTTGACTTCATCAGTCTAAATCCTTAAACGTTTTTTGCAACAAAGCATAAAAAACAACGACACTTTGTTTGATGACAGATACAAACGATCGACACTTTTTGCAATGTCGTATAAAAAAAATACCACCTTGTCCGATGACAAGACGCGACGACCCATTTTTTAATAATGGAAAAAAATTTACACCCTGATGACATGTTTGATAGTCGTTTTTAGAATTTTTGTTCCAAAACAACAGATGAATAGCTGTCTTTCACCAGGAGCTTTTTTACCTCAGAGATATCAAACGTCCAGACGAGTACTTTATTGAACATGGCGAATGGTGAAGGCCGTAAAGTTACTGCCGTAAAGACCGTAAAGGCATCTTTATAATAAAGTTTACATCATTTAAACAACATTTGTTTGCTAATTATAAAGTAAATTATGTTCAGTTCAAGATTATAGATGTATATGTCAAGTAAAGGGAAAGGTTATTAAAAAAAAAAAAAAAAAACTGCTTCCATCGTCTTCTGCGAAAAAAACCCATCAGAACTAACTCTGATCCGCGGGCTTTTTTACTTAAATTGCTTGTCAAAGTTTCAAGGATAATCATATTCAAAACTCTTAAAAGCTACAAGTTGAGAATATGCATCTGAAGAAAATATGCCGAGTTCGTCAAATAATAACAATAGAGTCCAGCGGGCTGTTAGTTACCAGCTACATCTCTTTCACAAAAGGGAACAAATGAAGGCATAAGAAAGAGGAAGAAAAGATATAGTTGGGGGGGGGAGGAGAGGAGAAAGAGAATCGGTGAGGAAAAATATTATCTGCGAAGGTTTACATTTTACAACACAAATTCCGACGTTCTGTTCTCCACAAAGAAAGAAACTACTTTTCTTAGGTGCACTGTACTTATTCGTAAAATAAGTTGGTTTTATTCGCTAATTCTCTTGCTCTTACAAGTGTGTTGCTTTCGAACAAAAGCAAATTCAATGTAAGTCACGGCACATACAGTAGGTAGCTTCGAGTATTTTGCATCTCTGACGCGAATCATGCTAATAAATATTTTTCGTTTCCGAAAAGAAATTTCGCCACTAGTTTAAGTCTGGTGTGTCAGAGGCCTGATTTCCTATACACATGGGGAGTACTTATGATTACAGCAGTAGGGAGGCTTATCCACAACCAAGGAAGGGTCCGAAAAAAAAGGAGTCTTAATCAGTACGTCAGAGGCTATAATTCATAACACTTTTCGACCCTAGAATGTAAATAAGACTAGATGTTACGGGTGTGTTTCCAGACATATTCCTTGAGCACCTTCATTAGGTGACCAAAAGAATCTTGAGTCAGTCAAAAAACGTGCGACAAAAGGCATTCACAAATGTAAAATTCGATATATACATCTTGCCTTGAGAAACTAAAGGATAGTAGTATGGCAAAAGGTTCCAAATAATCTATTTTCAACCCGAGCAGTTGAGCTACGGAACTCACTTAGTGAGGAAAATATTTCTTCTCTGCGAGAAGAGGCGCAGCATCTAAGGAGCTGCCAAATGTGCAGTCAATAAAGGGTGGTGCTTAAAGCTTTGGCTCAGGGAATGCCAAACAGCTCAAGTCATCGCCACTATCAAAATTTTACAAGACTTAATCTGGGATGGTAAACTAGATTGAATGTACCAAACTTGATACTTTTGGTAAATTTCATATTTGATACTTATTTTCATTTGTAAACAAAACATTTTTTACTCTCCTTGATCAAGGTTAGTTCCATTCATGCTCAAAGCCACGATTTTCTTATATTTTTCTGTTTCAAAATTAAGAAAAATAAATGGAAGCATAACATTTTAGTCAGTGTTGCCAAGTTGGGCCGCGAGAATAAATAAACAAAACTATACAGTTAAATAGGAATCAATTTTCGTCCATAAGGATTCTAACATTAATAATCTGCTGAATCCCAGAGACAAACATTTTAAGTTGTTGCGTGCCATATTTTTCGGCCTATTCTTCGCAGATTATCATCCAGAGTTCTATTTTCTAGGTTTGGTGCAAATTGCTACTGCAAACTGCTTAACTGCATCTGGAGCTCTTTTTTTTACTTAAAATTGAACCCCCAGTTTTTTTTAGATATCTATGGTTGCGTAAGTTTCTGCTTAACCAATTTAAACAATCATGTTTCATTTTCAATCTCTTGGGTACTTTAAGGCAAGATTGAGCTTAATAGCCAATATCTGATACTGCAAAAAAAAAACTTACTGTCACAATGGAGCGCTGATTTGTTATTCAGTGCTTTGGTGCACACGTCGCAGGTTACAATTTGACTATTGCTGTGTGAAACAGAAACAAAATGATGGGAACTACCTTTTTTCTTCTCCTTGTCCTGAAAAATTTTATTTTGTTACAAATCAACGAAATCAAAAAACTAAAGGGTACCATACATATATATATATATATATATATATATATATATATATATATATATATATATATATATATATATATATATATATATATATATATATATATATATATATTATATATATATATATATATATATATATATATATATATATATATATATATATAATATATATATATATATATATATATATATATATATATATATATATATATATATATATATATATATATATATATATATATATATATATATATATATATTTTATATATATATATACATATATATATATATATATATATATATATATGTATATATATATATATATATATATATATATATATATATATATATATATATATAATATATATATATATATATATATATATATATATATATATATATATTATATATATATATATATATATATATATATATATATATATATATATATATATATATATATATATATATATATATATATATATATATATATATATATATATATATATATATATATGAAAGGCGGTAATGAAAGGCGTAGATACCCGGACCCCGACTCTGCTTTCTTTTAAACCCAGATCTAGGGTTCTAAGTTATTTTGAACTAGATTTTATTTTCATAAGCGGATTATCGTTTTGCTGGCTATTTCAAATTCCCTCGGGACATTAAATTTCCATTGCCAGTCTTCAGAGTGTAAACACCTGTTTTTGGACTTATTATTTCACTAACAAGAACTTAATTAATACAGTGACCTTCAGCAGTTATAAAGTTCACAATTAAGACCGGTATATCTCTTTTTTTTACCGATGTGCTTCTTGATAGACTGATTAACTAAACAAGAGATGTTTACTATCGGAGATCTTGCCTTAGCAAAGTTTATTAACTACCCCCTTTGGCCAGTTAGAATACTTGGAAGAAATTCCACTAGAAATGGACTGAGTTATCTAGTATTCTGCTACGGTACTCATGATAAGCAGTCAGTTAGTGAAGATTGCTTAGTTTCTTATGCAGAGAATATTAATGAAGCAAAGAGATCGAAAACTAAAAGGGTAGGACAAGCATTCACAGAAGTAGCGACTTTCCCCAATATATAGTGTGTTTTTTTTGTATTTATTTTTGTTTTGTTATTTTGCCATGGCCCGAAAAGGCTTTTGTTGCAATAAATATCTATCTATCTATCTATCTATCTATACAAAGAGTTTGCAAGAACAGGGACGTCTGAAAATTCTTCTAGTTCGTCTATTTCTGGACTTTTTCAACAGTTAGCTGCGACCCAGGAAGAAGTTACGATAACTAAGACTAAGCTAGTGGCAGATATAGAAAAATGTGTTGCAGAAAAAATAGCGCAAAACATTGGAACTGGGTCTTCTGGTGCTGTACAGATAAATAGTCAAATTATTACTGCAGAAATTTATGATGCTATAGTGCTAGATTTTAATCCAAGGTTTGAGTGCATTGAAAACTTACTTAAAGGACTAAAGAGTCAAATTGAAGCACTAGAAAATCGTATTTTTCAAATGGAGAACAAGCTTGATGATTTTGAACAGGAAGCTATGCAAGACTGTCTGATATTCTCAGGAATAAGACAGACACCTGGCTCAGATCTTGATATGACTGTCCTAAACCTTGTTAAGTCAACTATGGGAGTTTCGACTATTACTAGGGAGCATTTTGTGTCGATTCAGCGTTTCAGACTCAACTCTACCGAAGATTCTCGAAATTTAGCCCGCAGAAACCCAGATCCTGTGGCCCCAGTTTTAGTGAAGTAGGTATCAAAAGAACTTGCGTACAAAGCGTTTAAAACTAAATCAAAATTAGCTGGATCCGGAATTTATGTTAGTGAATTTCTTACAAAACGTAGAAAGGCAATATTAAATAGTGCACGGGACAAGTTCGGTGTGAAAAATGTTTGGACAGACAAAGGTCGCATTTTCGCGGAATTATCCAGCCAAAGCGCACCGCGTCGGCTCTATAGCCTAGCTGATACTTACTGAATTTTTCATAGTTGATTTAGTTAGAAGTGTCCTTTTTTTTTATCTCTGTTTTGTTGCTTTTCTTTTCTTTTGTTGGTCATTTTTTTTTTTTTTTTTTTTTTTTTTTTTTTTTTTTTTTTTTTTTTTTTTTTGAGTTGATTTTGTAAGGATAATGGGTGATATTTCTCACTTGCGTTTTCTAGAGAGTAATCCTTTTAGAGTGGGAGATGTTCTTTATGATGATTTACTTCCAGAAAGTATAAATGCTGATTTTTCCCCGCAAAGAGATAGTTGTTATGTGGATGTGGTTTCTTCAGGATTAGAGGTGAATGCAAGATCGTTTTGCCTCTGTCATTGGAATTGCCATGTAACTTCAAAGTATTATGAAATTCTCCAGTTAATTGATAATGTGAATAGTAAATTTGATGTAATTGGCCTTTGTGAAACTTTTTTAACTTCTGAGCATGTTCTGTCGTTATATAATTTTCCAGGATACAGGCTTATTGTAAGGAATAGAGAGAGAATGGGACGTGGAGGTTTGGCATTTTTGGTTAAAGATCATTTTGTTGCTAAAATAAAGGAAGACCTATCAGTTTGGATAGAAGGTAAGGTGGAATCTCTTACTCTTGAGCTGGAAGTTGGTGGAAAAAATATATTGATTACTGAGGTTTATAGGCCGCCGAGTACAGTTTGGGAGGAGCTTGAAAATGGTTTTAGTAGTTTAATGGATGCAGTAGAATTGAGTAATCTGGAGTGCATTTGCATAAGGGATTTTAATTTTGATCTTTTAAGTTTATACAATGATAATTTGGATTTTTTAAACCTTTTCTCCAGTTATGATTTTTATCCATTAGTTGGGATTCCGACTCGTGTTACAGGACAGTCAGCTACACTTATTGACAATATTTTCGTGCGATCCCGGGTATTACATAGCTGTTATGCTGACGTTATAGTAAATGAGGTTTCCGATCACTTTCCTATAGTAGCAGTGACTTCATATCAATATGCGATAAAGCAGAACAGGATAAAGGTTAAAAGAAGGCAGCTAAAAAAAGAGAACCTACAGAAGTTTAGAGAGGAACTAAGTATCGTGTCATGGAAACCAGTTTATGAAGAATCTGAAAGTGCTTCTGCGGCATTCGATAAGTTCATGGACATATTGCAGCCAATATTTGAGAGAACTTGCCCAGTAAAGAGCATAAAGGTGAGGAAAAAGGAACCCCGGAAACCTTGGGTAACTATGGAGCTACTTGACTTAATTAGAAGGAGAAATACATTGTATTTGAGTTACTTAAATAGTAACCATAGTCAAGATCTAACTGAATTTAAACAAATCCGTAATAAAGTAAATCGGCTAAGGCGGTCATGCATCCGCGAATATTATGGAGAGAAATTTAAGGAAAACAAAGGCAATACGAAAACGACTTGGAATATTATAAATGAAATCGTAAATAAGAAGAAAGAGACCGAGATTCCTGCTAGTCTGATCTTTGATGGTAAATTTGTTGATCGAAATGAAGAGGTGGCTAATTTCTTTGGTGAATATTTTTCTAAGATTGGTGAACCAATAAGTGAGAATCCATACGATGAAAATAATGAAATTAATGAGACGTTTAGTGATGAAAGGGGAGTTGGATTGGAAATGTCTGCAGATGAAACGAACGTTGAAGAATTAAAACAGATAATAGGATTGGTAAAATCAAGTTCTCCAGGAAATGATGGAATTAATCTGAAAGCGTTCAAGCATGTTATGGTATATTTGTTGCCCTGTATTGTTTATTTGATTAACCTTTCTTTGAAGAAAGGTGAATTTCCTACTCGTCTGAAAGAGGCTAAAGTTATTCCACTTCACAAAGGGGGTTCAAAAACTGATCCGTCTAATTGGAGGCCGATTTCAATATTGCCCCTATTTGCTAAGCTGTATCAAAAAGTGATGCATCGACGACTTTATAACCATCTGACTACTTACGGTTTTCTTAGTGATACCCAGTTTGTATTCAGGAAAAACCACTCTGCAATACATGCAGTCCAGCACCTAACAGATTTCATCAATGTTGCTCTCGAAAAAAGTGTACTGGTACTTTCAGTATTTATAGACTTTAGAAAGGCTTTTGACACGGTGGTTCATAAAATTTTATTAAATAGGCTAAGCCGTTTAGGGATCCAAGGGGTTATTCTGAAATGGTTTGAATCTTATCTTAACCAGCTTATTATTCGAGTCTCTATTAAAAATTCTATTTCAAAAACTTTTATCGTTAATTCTGGTGTGCCTCAGGGTTCAGTGCTTGGCCCACTTCTTTATCTAATTTACGTTGATACCATGCGTTTTTATATATCAGATGCACTTATAACGTCTTTTGCTGATGACACGGTGTTTACAATTACAGCTACTTGTCTGAACCAGTTAATTGAGAAGACAAATAAGGCCCTCGCTGAATTGATAAGTTTTACAAATTCTAGTTATTTGGTAGTGAATATTTCAAAACAAATTTCGTGACATTTTGTAGAAATGGAGTTTCATGTGTTTTAGATAATAAAATTGTTTTTAACGGTGAATTTTTAAAGCATGTAAATAGTGTTAAATATTTGGGCTTTAGTCTTGATTTTAATTTAAGTTGGAAATCACATTGTGATCTTGTGGCAGTTAAGATTTCAAGAGGGTTGGGTGTGATAAGAAGACTGAAAAATCAACTACCGTCAAACGTTTTACTTTTACTTTATCATTCTATTGTTAGCCCTTATTTATCGTATGGTTGCATGCTATGGACTAGTAGTTTTATTTCAAGTTTTAGAAAGGTCCAAATTTTACAGAATAAAATAGTTCGTATTTTAGGTAATTACATTCAGTTTGAAAATAGCACGTTGAATTGCTTTACAAGTTTGAAAATTTTAAATATTTATCAGTTACGGGATTACCAGTTAGCAATTTTTATTTATCAATGTTTGAATAAGTGTTCACCGGAGGTATTTTGGGAAATTTTTAAAGCTAACTCATCTTATCACTGTTATGAGACTAGAAATGCGAATGACCTTGCATCGGAGCTCCGGAATACTCAACGTGCTGCGTTTCTGCCTCGTTTTGCGGGACCGGGGTGTGGAATTCCCTCCCGGATGCTATTAGACAAGCTGATAGTGTAAGCCAGCTCAAGAGTAGATTGAAGCGTTACCTTAGTTAGATGTATCTGTTTTTTTTTTTTTTTTTTTTTTTTTTTTTTTTTTTTTTTTTTTTTTTTTTTTTTTGAGTGGATGTTTTAAGGATGATATGTGATATTTCTCACTTGCGATTTCTAGAGTGTAATCCTTTTAGAGTAGGAGATGTTCTTTATGTTGATTTAGTTCAAGTGCTGATTTTTCCCCGTAAAGAGATAGTTTTTATGTGGATGTAGAGCTTTATAATAATGGATTTGCAGCCATCGTAAACAAACCTTCGGGTTTTTGTAGATGGCCGCTGTAAATGTGTTTGTATTTTTTTATGCTAAATAAATTAATTTGAATTTGAAAAAATATATATATATATATATATATATATATATATATATATATATATATATATATATATATATATATATATATATATATATATATATATATATATATATATATATACACATATATATATATATATATATATATATATATATATATATATATATATATATATATATATATATATATATATATATATATATTATATATATATATATATATATATATATATATATATATATATATACGTTGTTCGAAAGTCAAATACAATCAATTGTCAAGGATAAAACGCAAGAAAAAGAAAAAGAGCAAATGATTTAAAAGTAGAAAAACACAATAAAAGTGAAATAAAACATTGGACAGAATTAATTATTAGAGGACATTATTAAAATTGAATTAATTAAAAAGGAATTTAAAAGGACATTATTGAAAAGAAATGAATAAAGGACAGAATTAAACTCTTATCTTTCCGTCTTGCAGCAAATGGGATGATTACAGGAACCTTTTAAGCTTACCTTCTAGGGAATGACAACTCCTTATTGGGTGGTGGCGGAGATAGAAAAGTCTATAGGTGCGGGAATTAATAAGAGCCTTCCGATAAAAGCTAATTAAAAGCACGTTATTTCCTATAAGCAAACACATGAACAATAAAGATGCACTCCCTTTGTCCTGATCAATTCCCTTATAATGATAATCCCCTTCTTATTCTGGAACATGTCTTTCAGCCGCATATATTTTACCTCATAACCTTCTCCACTATTTTCCCCAATTTGTCAATTCCTCTCAAGCCAATTATATAAGGATCTACTCTCCATGCGACAAGCATCAACTACGATAAATTAGGCACTCTTTGACTTCATAAAAATAATTGTTCCGTCAAAGGTTGATCGGAGACAGACCCAGCAGAATGTGGAGACCGAACACGAGAAATTTGTTTATTGAAGTCCATTTTTTATGAAAAATGGAATTTCCGCAAACTTCACACGTCCAACAAACTCTATGCACTCATGATTATAATATAACGTTAAGTTCGAAAAAAAAGGCCAGATTCCAACCGAGTGAATTTTCTTCGTAAGATAACAGGAAATAGACCCACTGAAATATTGAGACAGGACTAGACATAAGAAAATTTTGCTTATGAAACCTTTCATTTTAATTTTCCCATTCAAATGAGCATTCTCTCGATATTCTAGGACTATTGGTTCGATGCTATCACCCCCGGAAAAAAAAACAACAAAGAAATACGCATTCGTGGTTTTTCGTTTGGCAAAAAAAAAATCCACATTTATGCAGATGGGAGCTTGAAACTTCTACAGTGCGGTTCACTGTAATGTTAAATCTGATGGTGTGATTTTCACTAAGACTCTTTGACTTTTAGGGGTGTTTGGACACTTTTTGAAAATTTGGCAAATTTTCTCAGTCTCGCACCTTTTGATGGGTAAAACTAAAATTAATGAATCTTCTATAATTTGAATCAACATAATAAGCCGATTCTTTTGATGTATCTATTGATATCAAAATTCCGTACTTAGAGTTTCGGCTACTATTGAGCCGCGCCACTCTTTACTTACAGTTCTTTACCACGAACTATTTGATAGCAATATCAAACACTCTCGTGTTTTATATGATTTTTCATTTTAATTTCTGTTCATTTTTTGGTTTTATTCAGTCAATTTTAAGTCCGAATTACTATATGACTTAATTTCTTCTCGTCTTAGGTTTTAGTATGGTTTTCCTTTTTTCAAAAACCTCCTTTTGAGAAAGCTTTTTTTTTAAGTTAAACTTGATAAAATTGATAAAACTAACCGAGTTACAGGTTTTGTCTCCTGTCAAGATTCCTTTGCTTTGCTATAATAAACTAACAAAAACTCAAACCTCAAGAATTCGGATTTGGGAATTGAAAAAGACATTAGATAGAGTTTAGCTTCCCTTTTTCTCCTTTCCTCGGAGTGGCATCACCTCTCAGAAATTCTTAATGACAAATAAGAGATTATTGAAGGCAACGGGGCGTATTGTAGCAACAGACAGCTAGCTTTATCAGCTGTCGTGCAATAAATACAACTCTTTCCCGCCTTCTACCTTAAAGGGATCGTTACATCCCTGGTGATGTTTGTCAAAGGTTATCTTATAAATCATTGATCTTAAGGTTCTCAACTAGGAACTGATGACCGAGGTTTATATTAACGGCTGAAGTAATTTTGCGATCTAAAATTGCTTCCCAATTGCCATTTGATCTGCTGATAGTGCTTCGGATCCAAAAACATGCGGACGTTAAATTATATTCGGCTTTCTACACGTTGTATCATCTACGCCATCTTTATCGCAACAACCAGTTTTTGTCTTTATAACGATACAAAACGAATCTATGATGAATTGGGGAAGAAGGGTATGAGTCAACGTTCAAAATCATTACAATCTGTGAAAGAAGGCTGGAACTACCCGGACACAGGGTATGACAGAGCTTTATTCAGTTTCTCCATCCCTCCTATAAAGCCATTCAATTATAATTATCTCTTCTCCTTCCTCTCCCTCCCTTAAAAAGAGAGATGAAGTAAAATAATGCGGAAGGAAAACTTTTGAGGATTTAGAAAGAATTCACTCTCCATCCATTCCCCAAAACATGGCCACGCTAAACCTGGCTTTCATGAAATGTCATAAGCTCGAGAGATATATGCAATTGAAAGGTGAATAGAGGCTTTGTAAAGTTTTGAGTATTAAGGCAGCGGGCAAAGCTCCTCTAAGCTTTGAAATTACGAGCAAACAAAAAATTAATCAATTCAAATTTGGAACCTATCAGAATATTTTTTTTGTGTACCGACTAGCAACACAATAGCTATATGAGAAACTTCCAAGTAATGTTTACTAGCCCGACGCTGGTAAACAAGAGACCTAAGAGACTTTTTTTCGGTTGTGGCTTCTTTTTCGCATTATGGCATAGAAAATGGGTTAACCGCCATAGTTTTTCTAGTTCTAGCAGGGACGTGATTTGAGAGGTGAAGGACTTGCTCCCCTTCCAAAGGAGTCGGGCCCATAAAATAAGTACAAAAGATGGAGAGTATCTGGAGATGGGGTAGGACAGGGTTTCCATCTGTTTTGTCCATCTCACCTAGGAAAAATTATTGATTCTCGTCCTCTCCTTTAAAGACTGGAGGGGATTGGAATGACATTTGAGCTCTTGAGGTAAGACTCTTTGAAACTGTCTTGGAAAAATTTGCTTCTTATACATTCACCAAAACATGATCAGGCATGTTTCTTGAAGAATCTCACAAGCTTGAAAGATCCCGAAGGCAATGCAACGCTGAAGAGACGCTCTTGAAGTTCTGAATATTGAGACAGTGGGTGAAGTTCCGCTTAGCTTTAGATTATAGCCAAACCACGCTGTAGGATAAATTAATTCGGATCTACCATTTAAAATCTAAGATGATGCTAGCCGTATTCGCGTCTTTTATGATTGATGTGTACATACAACGACAAATTATTGCCAGAGATCAATACCAGTTTCTCAACCTTCCACTGAGCACAAGAATTGACCAAAAACCTTACCTAGCGGGTTATTAACCGCCATGTAATATTTGTTGACTGAAGTAAAAGGTTATCTTTTAGTTAAAGATAAGTTCTGAAAGGAATTGAACACTGCTTCGGCAGCCAGATTTCCCGAATTCCAATGAAAATATATATCTTTTTGAAACGAATGACCAGTTCAATTACGATTCAAGTCACAATTGGAAGTAAATTTGTCCGGCCCGCAAAATTGCAACCAAATAAATACAAGTTATGCGCTGGTAAAATATATCACAGATGAAATATGGAAGAAATTTGGAAGAAAGAAATATGGGTAACCTCAAAAAGATACTTAAAAAAAGAAAGAAAAAAATCATCAGAACTTTGGATAGCTGAACAAATTGAAGTTTTGGTCATTTATTTCATTAAATTTCATTTGACTTTTAGAAGTTTTACTTAACTTTGTCTGTTTCTTCAAGATCAAAGAAGATAGCGAGTCTTCAAAGGAGTTAAATGCTTTTTTTTTATAGGTAATGTTTGGTTGAGTTATTTTAAGGAAATGAAGGCGTGGTTTCGACACACATTTTTACAAGCAGGATTCGTTAGTAGGGAGCATGCATAGCCAGAGAGTACAAAGCGCGAAAACAGATTACAAGATTTGCCATAGACCAGAAAGAGAAATTAAAAATAATAAAATGTCAGAAATGCTTGATCTCTAAATGTACTAACAAAAATGTTTCCTACTAATCGGAACAATTTAGAAATTTTTTAGACTAAAAACAGCGTAGCAAGGTGGATGATATAGGCCTACTTTAGGGCTGTTGGAGCACAACTTCCTATGTCATGACTGCCCTACGTTTTACTTTTTTATGTTTTGTGTTCTGAGTCGCAACACTAAATCCCATCTTCTGAATTCTTTTATTTATTTCTTTTAATCCTGTTAGTTTTTTATCTGTTTTTGACATTTTAAGACCTTTTTAGCCCCCCCCCCCAAACTAGCCGTATTATCATCGCTTGTTTTCCTTTTTTTCGTGCGTGTGTTTATTGACTCGAAAGTGCGATTTCTACCCATCTCGGCGTGCGATAGACATTTTCAATTTTAAATCTTGTCATATTTTTAGTCGTAAAAAAGCGAAAACAATGGATACTTACAGTACTTCCATAGCACTTTTCATTAATCCAGCATTTTTTGTGTCTTTTTAAAAAAGGACTGCAAGTGCATAAGGCAAACCTTAAAACGCAGCACGCCAACGTAAAACCATAAAATTTTAACGATGTGTCTATGATATTCCATATGTTTCATAAACACGGCCTATTTTTTGGCCACTCCCCTGCCTTCCCGAAATAAATTCCTACGTAAATGCCAGTATGAAAGATGGAAGAGCTGTTACTAACTACTTCAGTTTTACGATTTTACGATTCTAGTGAGGTTTAGAACCAACCTTTTTCTGTCGCTATCCCAACAGTCAAACAATATTCAGAACACACTTTCAATTTGCACTGTTATTGATAGTCTGATAAATATTATATTTGCCAAAGGTCCCCACTAGTTTATCAAAGTACTTTTCTATTGACACTTAAGATAAATAGTTTATGAGATCACACGAAAGATAAGAACAAGTAGCAGTGTCATCCTTTAGATATTTTGTACCAAATACGTTCAATATAATTTGGAAGTGTTCTATACAGGTCCCTCTCCCCCATATATGTGTTTGATTTCGCAACATATATTTTATTTGTCCCATTGGGGAAGAAAGCCAACCCAGAACAGTTTTGAGGATATTCGGGAAATGACTTTGGGAAAGGGATCACACAGCAATTTATTTTGAGGGTACATCCAGGGAGGGGAATGCATATTAAAAGACAAAAATAAGCTATATGGGAAATTCTGTGGGGAAATCGTAAGATATGCTGTTTTGACAAAGTTTCATAACAATCAAATCTGAATTTATTAAGATACCCACCGCCTAGTTTTTAGCATTTATTTTATTTGCTCAGCAAGGCAATCCACATCGATTTGGAAGAGTACCCTGTGGTTGAAACTAGGGATATGAACGTACAGAGGATCTTATTTTATGGGGCATATTTCAGGGTAGTGATCCCTGATTACAATAAAAGAAAAATACCAAGACAGGGAAATTATAAAAAACACATGAAAACTTATGGGGGAAATCTTGAGATACTGACAGGGGTTGAAACCAAATATGAGATCAGACTGAAAAGGGAGTAGCCACAGGATCAGTATCTAATTTAATTATTCCGCTAAATTTTTTCACAGCAACAGCTCATTTTTTTTTTCAGGAAAAGTGGAAGTTAAAAAAAAAATATTGGTATGGTAGTTAACCCAGTTGGAACGACTATTTTCACAAGGATTGTTTCTTAGAGGCAGAGAAAGAAGCTTATAGCGCTTTGGAGGCTTACAACCTCTCAAAACCAGCACAGCCCCCCGTCATATAGCACATAGATGTCGAGGCATTTCCACAGGAAATGGTTCGCAACGTCATTTTGATGCTCCGGATAGAACACAAGGTTGCAACTTGAATATTTTCCTTTAAAAAGGAACTTCTTAAATTACAAGGAAATTAAAAAAAATTCAAGGTGCAATGGACACTTTTGCCAAATTTAAGGATCTCTTGCAAGCTTCAAGACTTCATTTTTAGCTTCCTGCAAGAGCTTCTATCCGTTGGACGCAACCCTATACATACTCACTTTAGTACTAATCCAAACAATGATCATCTACCCCTTTGTGAAGGATATCAGAAAATGGTTTCCAACATATTTAAACTTTGTCTAAATTTCTTGCTATTCCAAAGTACCAGTTGAAAATGATGAAGTTGTTAGGAAAGTGTTAAATTTTCGTCCGTGTTATCACGTCGAACCGTAAAAATTAATAGGCGAAATCAACTAATTAAATTCCACAATGCTTTTCGTCCGTAAAAATTAAAACCTTAACAGTTAGTTGATTCCAAAAACGACTACACCTTCAAAAGTACCACAATTAATACCTCAAACAAATATTACTAACCTCAAAATATCAAAAAAATATGAAAAACAAACAAAAAACGCAATAAAAAAAAAACATGTATAATGCCCCATCAGTGTTGCCACATTGTACCGTGAAAATAAATAAGTAGAACTAATTAGTTAAATTCGACAACGCTTTTCGTCCGTAAAAATTAAAACCTTAACAATGTGTGATTCCCAAAGGCAACTACACCTTCAAAAGAAAGCTGCACCTTATTAAGCTGTCGTTCGTGCATGTTTTTAACTTATTTTTACGCATGTTTCTTTTTTTTGAAATTTGGCACCTGATATTACTAGAAATTGCATAACTACACATGGAAGTATTTTTAATCAAAAAGTGAATCCTGATTTTTCCTGATTTACCAAGACATATATGGTAGATCAAGTTCCCACTTATCATATTTATATTACATAAGAATATATTTTATATATTATAAATATACTTATATTGTATATTATATGATATTTATGTTAGTTATACTATATTTAACTTCCGGTGCCCTTAGTACTTTAATACCCTAAATTTTTATCAAGTAATTCAACATCCCAAAAACACACTAAGGTATCTCTCCGATAATTTAAAAGCGTGAACAAAATAAAATCGGAGACAAAACTCGAATCTTAAATACCCTAAATCGGAGAAAAAACTCGAGTCTTAAAAATCCCGCTCCTTTCGAACTTGGTGTCACGGAAACATTACTGATGACAATCCTAATATTGGTCACGCAAGAAGTCAATCCAACCGTAACTAATGCTTACAAAAGAACAGCTGAAGACTGTGGACTTTCTAAAGGGAAAAATAATCCTATAGAGAAAGAAAAGCATTCATAAAAAGAGAAGATGACTTTACCTTTCGTTTTCGAAAGAAAATGCTTCCCCTCTTCCTTCGTTTCCCACTGGATTCATCATCGTTGAAAGAGGGACTGAAAATGAAAAGCAGATAAAAAAAAGACCAGTAATGAAAATAGATCATCACAAAAACGGCAATGACTTTTTTTGTTGAGGGGAGGGGGTCAAAATAATTTTTCAGGCGAAGCGTTAAGAAAGTTTACTTTCGGAGAAAAATTGAAAACAGGAAGCAAACATAATACAAAATTCTGGCCTAGTGGGTAGAGGGTAAGATTAAACATAAGAAATAAATCAACGTAAAAAACAAAATATCAATTAAAGAGAATACAAAAGAGAGATTGACGTTAGTCAATAATAAAAGAAAATTTATTTTACGGAACCTCTATTCAACCTGAAGTTGAACTAGCTTCCAATGCCACTGATTTGCTTGAAAGAAGCTGGGTCGTGTTTTACAAGAACTACTACTACTACTACTAAGAATTCACTCCAGAACCATATCCTATGAGAGAGAGAGAGGGATGAGGAAGGGGCAACACCACTCATATACGGGATAATGTTGGTTCATTTAAAGTTTTAATGTTGCTCCTTATTTTCAGTTGAAGAAACTAGTTTCTTTTTTATTTAATTTCTGACCTTTTTCCGAATCATGTCAGGGAACCCCATTCCCCGTGTAAGACTTTCCCTGAAAAATCAACCGGAAACTTTTCTCTTCACAGAAAATCCCCCCCCCCTCTGCAGAATATTCCCCCCGGGAATATTAAAAATAACAACTATTATACGTAAATGATGAGAAAATTGCATATCTTCCAGCCTTTTCCCCAGGGACTTTGGGGGTCACACCTCACCACAGGCATAGTTAGGGTTCCTTTCAACTATGCTGAATAAAATGGATATCCCAAAATTTTGATCGGGTGTCTTTGGGTGAAAGGGCGTAGGAGGTGGGCTAGATGCCCTCAAATATTTTTGGTTACTTAAAATGGGTACTAGAACTTTAGATTTCCGTTCGAATGAGTCGTCTCCCGATCTCATGATCGTTGGTTCAATGTGATCACATTTGGGGGAAAAAAGCAACAACAAAACAAGTAAACACACATCGGCAACCTTTCTTTTGCCAAAAAAAAATTCACAATACAAATACATTTTTTTTGTAGATAGAAGCTTGAAACCTCTACAATAGTTTTCTAATATACTAATATGCTAATAGTATTACCCTAATCAGAGGAGTACGCCGAATAATATCAAAATATGAGCTTGGTTTCACTTTCGCCTCTACACCTTGGTTAAAGTTAACTATCTTCGGCAAGAGGAATTGCTTCAACTTCGCTCGACATGACAACTCGCCATTAATCCTTTCCAGGCTTTAGAGTGACAATACGTGAACAAGAATTGACAGCTACAGAACGACGAACGGGATCCGTCAGTATCAAACAGTTTGTGGTAACAAACTGTAAGTAAGGAGCGACCCGGCTCAATAGTTACCGAAACTCTAAAAAACGAGATTTTGATATCAATAGATACATCAAAACAATCAGATTTTTATGCCGATTTTAAATATATAAGTTTCATCAAGTTTAGTCTTACCAATCAAAAGTTACGCGCCTGAGAAAATTTGCCATATTTTCGAAAAAAGGGGGAACACCCCCTAAAAGTTATAGAACTTTAATGAAAATTACACCATCAGATTCAGCGTATCAGAGAACCTTACTGCAAACTTGTAAAAAAAAACTTGTATTTTTTATTTAATATCTAGAAAGGAATCCTTCCGACTAGTCTAAGTGCCTACTGTAAACTTGTAAAAAAAACTTGTATTTTTTATTTAATATCTAGAAAGGAAAGGAAAAAAAATATATCAAGTTATAGTTAATTTTAACCCCTTTATATCTAAAGTCTTGTTTAAGTTAGCGAACATGTAAGCATTTTCTACTTTTTTTTCTTTTCTTTTTAATAGAAAACTTCAAACTTTTAAAGACTTTCAAACTACTAACAGCTTCAACTTGTACACAAATTGTTCACAAATTTGTTCACAAATTTGTTCACAATTTTGACTTGTTCACAAATTTGTTCAACTTGTTCACAAATTTGAGCTTGCAGTCTTACCAATTCCCATTGTCTTTCATATGGTCTTTAATAAAACGTAGTGCAAAGTGTAGCCTCACAAGGTTTCATGTAGGACAGGGCGAGGTGGGTTCAAGGACTGCGTGGGTTGAAGGTGGGTTGAGGTGGGTTGAAGGCAGGTCCTTGCCATAAGAAGATATGATAAGATCATAAAATACAAATACAATATAACACTTTACTATTCCCCCAAACGCTCATTGGCCTGTAAAGAAGGGGGAGGACAAACGAGTCACTTACTCAGAAAAAAAAAATATTTTTAAATAATCACTTACTCAGAGGGAGAAGAGCAAAAAGGAGAAAAAAGGAAAATATAAATAAAATAAAACTATTGAAAACAAAACTAAATACATTAAATAGACTAAATTAATTAAATAGATTATATAGACTCAGTGGCGGCTCCAGAGGGGGGGGGCGAGGGTCGCCCCCCTAACGTAGTCTAAAGTAGTGTAATTTACTTAATTAACGCAAGTTTGCGTTAATTAAACTTGCTCCTAACGCAAGTTTATCGGATCAACCTATTTTGCCCCCCCCCCACCTATAAAAAGTTCTGGATCCGCTCCTGTATACACTCCAATAAAATAATAACAAAGATATAAGAAAAGTAAATAAATAGATAAAAATAACTTGTAAGAAGCTAAAGAATTTTTAATATTTTTTTTTTGAACAAACTGAATGAGTGGCACCCTCGAGCATAAAGAATTTAAGCTCAATTTTCTGTTCTTCTTTTTATTTTCCTACTAAGCTGTTTACAAGAGGCCTTGCTAATCACGTTCTATCCCTCCCAAAAGTCATCGAAATACACAAAGTAGAAAATTTTTTCTAGAGAAGCAAAGAAGAAAAAAAAAACAAACAAAAAACAACTTATTCTGTGTAGCATATGCAATGAATTGCTCTCCTCTGGGAAATGAACAGGGGAATCATTATGAGAATAGCCGATTCGGAACCAATTTTTGAAAAAGGAAAGGAAATTGAATTTTTCAATAAGACTATTGATAAACCCTGGACAAATTTATACAGTTCTTACATATATGCTATCTACTAGACTTATTAGGAGTTTCATGAACTCGTATCCCATGGGTGGAAAACATGAAATTAGGTGATATAGAATTTATTTACTCAGACAGGAGGGATAAGGTGAAAAGGCAGGGAGTAGGGCTCACGAGGAAAAAACCAGCTGCTAAGTCTTGTTTGGGTTGGGAAGGTATTAATAAAGGAAATGTTAGTTGCTCCTTTTATGACTAAAAAGCGCAGGGTATCAGTCATAGTAGTATATGCCTCTGTAGAACCAACTGATGGAGGTAGAAGCGACTCAAATGAAATATACTTACAGTTATAAGATAAAAAGACAGGGTCCCAGGTAGAAATATAGTATTTGTATTAGGGGATTTTAAGGCCCATGTCAGTAAAAATAGGGAAAGATGGTATCCAAGCCTAGGTAAATTTGGTATAGAAAAAGAGAACAGTACTGCTGGCTACAGACTGCTGCAATTTTGTAGGTATAACAATCTTGTTATAAACTAATGCAGCATTTGGTCATGAAAAAGTCAATAAGCTAACATGGCATTCACATGATGAAAAGACAGTCAACATTAATGATTATGTTATTGTAAACCGAAGACTGCCAGGGTCGATACAAAATACCGGGCATACAAATGTGCTCTTACTGATTAAAAAACTAAAGATCACCAGCAAGTATTGTCTAGGGTTAATCTAAAGCTGTATTTTAGGTAGGGTAACTACCTTCCGAGAAGCTATGACGTTTTTAGACTCCAGTACGAGAATTTGGAAAAAAAAACTTTACAGGAACAGTTGAATATTAAACTAAATGTGCTAAAATACTATACAGTTGAAAATGCATATAAATTAGTGAACTAGGTTTATTTATTTGTGTTTTTGAAAATAACAAAACTAAACTCTTCTTTTTCTTTAAATAAAAAAAGGCTTTTTTTGCAAATAAAATTTTGGCATCATGACACTCGTGAATTTCAAAGTAAGCGTTTTGTTAGGTATATAAAAAAATCTTTTAAAACCTAAGCTACTCCACAAGGTTCATGTCGTCATTTTCGTCTAGAAAATAACCCAACAAATAACGACAAAAAGTGTATGGCCCTCTTTTTGAAATAATACACCACTAATTAATATTCATTACCTATAATGCTGAGCTTCAAAAGTATTATTAACTGGCAACATTACTCTCTTATATATAAGAAACTTAATTATATAGTATATAATCTCTTATATATAATAAACTTAATTTATTAAAATATACTAAAAGGAGCACACCAAAGCATAACATATAAAGGTTATTTGCATGAATTGATGGTTTAAGATACGTCAATACATAATATTGTCTACAGGATGCTGTGTCAGGGTTTCTTCAGCCCCCCCCCCCGGGGATCTTTAATCCATGATAGAACTATTATTTAAAGAGCAAACGAAAACGAAGAATAGCCAAAATCTCAGATGTGATAGCTCTTTTTTGTCAAGTTTTAATATCTTTGAGATTTTCTTTTTTGTTGCTGTTGTTGAAAAACGCATTGTTCGAATTTCATGTTATTTTCAGAAAAGTGTAGCATTCCACTCTTGCTAGTTGTGTGTTTGCTTCCACTTTAGTTTTGATTTGGTTATTCCTTTTCATTTCTGCCCACTGATGAATTCATAGTAATTTTTGCTCTCAGTTTGATTAATAATATGACTTTATTTCTGCTTGTTTTAGGTTTGAAAATAGCTATTCATTTTTCTTAGAGAAACGCTTTTCTTTTGGAACGAGACTTTACTAAAATTTTGACAGGCTTAATAAAGAAAAAATTAACAGCTGTTTTGAATATGAAAATAAGACTACATCATTTCCCAATCTGTAGATTTAAGTTGAAAAATTTCGCTCCACATTTTCCTTTTATAGAAATGCAGATATGTTGTTTTTTTTTATACAGGAGGCCCTAGTGTATTATTACTACTATTACTGCTAACAACTCACTGAAACGTCAAGACAGCTTTGGCCAACACAGCTACATTTTGATAGCCTACAAACACAGTGTCTTTTGATTTACCTTACTATTTAACAGTTGAAATTTTAATAGCGTATGAGCTTTTGGTGTGAAAATGTTTAGGTGGATTGGAGACAAAAACATTTGAGCCTCCACACCTGGGGGAGGGTACGTAGTTACCTCTCGTAAATAAATTTTAGGTTCGGTAAAATCTCCTATAGCGAAAACCTTCAATAGGATCAAAAAAAAAAATTTCAAAAAAAAGTTCACTCATCTCCTTCTAAACTCAAAATTTTAAGTCTCCTCCCCCACATGCTCTGAAAGTCTGAACTAGATCCCACAAACAGTCCCGAAATATTCTAAATATGATATTTAAATACCCTGGATTCATATAATGTCTTTCAATTTACCTGTCCCCTATCTTCAAGTCAAAATTCAAGATTCACTTGGCCCACCAATACTCTCTGAAAGTTTCAAAAGGATTCCCTAAGCAGTTCTCGAGACATTGAATATATACTATCTTGATGGCAATGGAAGAAATAGTGTCTTCTGATTTACCGTGTTACCTCTCACGAATAAATTCTAGGTTCGGCAAGGGCGTATAGTGAAAATTTCTATAGGATCAAAGAGAAAAAAAAATTCACTATCTCCTTCTAAACTCGAAATTTCAAGTCTCATCCCCCTTACTTTACTTTATTTGTACTTTACTGAAAAAATTCAAAAGAATTTACTGAAAACAATGGGCATTGTCAGTTTAATATACATATGCTGATATTTATTCCTTAAAATCTTAATTAATTTTTGTTTTCTGAAAGTTCAGAAAACAGCAAAGTAAGACAGAAAAAAGAAAACAGTAACAGCACTCAGTAAAGTACAAATTATATTCTGGCTTTTAGAAAGCATAGGGTTTAGAACCCTACTCAGATTAATTTCTGCTCGTTTTGAGTTTGACTTTATTTTAATTTCTGTTTCTTTTGGGTTTCATTTGTTTATTGATACTGATTCGTGGTAGTTGTATGCTGGGTAGATTATTTGATTCTATTTTTGTTCATTTTTGGTTTAATGGAGTTCTTTACTTTTTTTTAAAAATAAACTTATTTTGTGCAAAAAGTTTTTTTTGATTAATTTCTATTCGTTTTATATTGACATAGTCTTTTTCGGGGAGAAAGACTGAGCCTCTTCTGAAGTTAAACAACCACCCCTTCCATAAAACCTTTAATATCCCCTGGGCATAACTTACAACCCTTGCCCCGAATCTCTGGGGTTTGTTTCAAAAGCCTTCTTATATGAAAATTAGACTATTTTGAATATAATGGCGATCCCAAAATTTCTATTAGACACATTTCGGGACAATATGACGTGTGTGAAGGGGTGAGAGGGTAGCTGCCCTCTGATCCCTTTGACTCTTAAAAAGAGCACTAGAGCGTCTGATTACCAATCCAATGAGCCCCCTTTGAAATTTATGTGACCACACTTTCTATAAAAAACCCTATATGTCCCCAGGACACAACTTACAACCCTTGTCCTGAGGGCTGAGGGGATTCGTTATCCTCAAAGACATAATTTCCAGACGTTTCTGATAGGATTAACAAAATGGCTATATCAAAATTTTGATTGGAAGTGTTTGGAGAAATGATAGGCGTGGGGGAGACATTTGCCCTCTGATCACTTTCAACTAATAAAAAAGGCACTAGTCCTCTCAATTTCCAATCGAATGAGCCCTTTTTGAAGCTTCTACGCAAAACTTTCTATAAAAACGATATATGCCACAAGGACATAACTTACGACCCTTGTCATAAGGGCTATGGGGGGAGGGTTGTCATCCTCTAAAACATAAATTCCAGACTTTTCAACTACGTGGAACAAAATGGCCATATCAAAATGTTGATCGGAAATGTTTGGGAAAATGATGGGCGTTGGGGGGGGGGGTCGATTCTCCCTCTGATTACTTTCCACTATTAAAAAGGGCAATAGCCCTCTCAATTTCTAATTTGAAGGGCCTTTTTTGAAGTTTTTATGATAACACATTCTATATGACATTATATGCCCCCAGGGCATAACTTACAACCTTAGCCCTGAGGGCTGTCACACTCAAAAACATACTTTCAGGACCCTTCAACTACGTTCAACAAAACTGCTATATCAAAATGTTGATCGGAAGTGCTTGAGGAAATGATGGGTATGGGAGGGGGGCATTCGCCCTCTGACCACTTTTGACTATTAATAAGGGCACTAGCCCTCTCAATTCCCAATTGAATGAGTCCTTTTTGAAATTTTTACGACAACGCTGGCAAAGACCTAATTTCCAGAACTTTCAACTACGTTGAACAAAATGTCTGTCTCAAAATTTTGATTGGATGTGTTTGGGGAAATGGTAGGCTTGAGAGGGGCGCCAGTTGCCCTCCAATCACTTCCGACTATTATATAGGGCACTAGCGCTTTCAATTTCCAACCGAATGAGTCCCTTTTGAAGTTTCTACGACAATACTTTCTATAAAACCTTATATCCCCCCAGGGCATAACTTACAACCCTTGCGCTGAGGGCTGTGGGGGGAGTGTCATCCTAAAAGACATAATTGCCGGACTTTGCAACAACGTTAAACAAAATGGCTATCTCAAAATTTTTATTGGATGTTTGTGGGGAAATGGTGGGCGTGGGAGGGGTGTTAGTTTTCCTCCAATCACTTTTGACTATTAAAAAGGGCACTAGCCCTTCGAAGTTTTCGAAGTTTTTATTACAACGCTCTATAAAAACGTTATGTGTCCCCAGGGCATAACTTACAACCCTTGCCCTGAGGGGTGCACGTGTGCAACTTTGAACTACATTGGAAAAAATGGCTTTCTCAAAATTTTAATTGAATGTATTTGGGGAAATGGGGACCGTGAGAGGGAGGCCAGTTGCCCTCAAATCAGTTTCAACTAGCCTATTAAAAAGAGCACTAGCCCTTTCAATTTCCAATTGAATGATCATTTTTGAAGTTCCTACGACAAAATTTCTATAGAAAAAACCTTATATGCCCGCAGGGCATAACTGACAACCTTAGCCCTCTGGGCTCTGGGGGAAGTGTCATCCTCAAAGACCTAATTTCCAGAACTTTCATCTACGTTGAACAAAATAGCTATCTCAAAATTTTGATTGGATGCGTTTGGGGAAATGGTGAGCTTGAGAGGGGAACTAGTTGCCCTCCAATCACTTTCGACTATTAAGAAGGGCACTAGCCCTTTCAATTTCCAATCGAATGAACGCTTTTTGAAATCTCTACGAAAGCGCTTTCTATGCAAACCTTATATGCCCCCAGTGCTTAACTTAAAACCCTTGCCCTGAGGGGTTTGGGGGATTTGTCATCCTCAAAATCATAATTTCCAGAACTTTCAACTAAGTTGAACAAAATGGCTACCTCAAAATTTTAATTGAACGTGTTTGGGGAAATGGCGGGCGTGAGAGATGGGTTAGTTGCTCTCCATTCACTTTCGACTAGCCCCCAGTGCTTAACTTACAACCCTTGCCCTGAGGGGTTTGGGGGGATTTGTCATCCTCAAAATCATAATTTCCAGAACTTTCAACTAAGTTGAACAAAATGACTATCTCAAAATTTTAATTGAACGTGTTTGGGGAAATGGCGGGCGTGAGAGATGGGTTAGTTGCTCTCCATTCACTTTCGACTATTAAAAAGGGCATTAGCCCTTTCAATTTCCAATCAAGTGAGCCTTTTTTGCAGTTTCTACGACAACAATTTCTATAAAAACCTTATATGCCCCCAGGGTGTAACTTACAACCTTTGCCCTGTGGGCTCTGACGGGGTTGTCATCCTAAAAGACCTAACTTCCAGAACTTTTAACTACGTTGAACAAAATAAATATCTCAAAATTCTGATTGGATGTGTTTGTGGAAACGGTGGGCGTGAGAGGGGGGTTATTTGCCCTTCAATTACTTTCAACTATTAAAAAGGGCACTAGCCCTTTCAATTTTCAATCGAATGAGCCCTTTTGAAGTTTTACGTCAACGCTTTCTATATAAACCTTATATGCCCCCAGGGCATAACTTACAACCCTTGCCCTGAGGGCTGTGGGGGGTGTCATCCTTATATACCCAATTTCCAAGACTTTCAACCACGTTGAGCAAAATGGCTATCTAAAAATTTTGATTGTATGTGTTTGGGGAAAAGGTGGGCGTGAGAGGGGGGTTAGTTGCCCTCCAATCACTTTCGACTATTAAAAAGGGCGCTAGCCCTTTCAATATCCAATCGAATGCACCCTTTTTCAAGTTTCTACGACAAAGCTTTCAATAAAAACCTTATATGCCCCCATGGTATAACTTATAACTCTTGCCCCAAGGGCTCTGAGGGGGTTATCATCCTCAAAGACCTAATTTTCAGAACTTTCAACTACGCTGAATTAAATTGGCTATCTCAAAATGTTGACTGGATGTGTTTGGATAAATGGTGGGCGTGGAAGGGGTGTTAGTTGCCTTCCAATCACTTTCGACTATTCAAAAGGGCACTAGCCATTTCAATTTCCATTCAAATGAGCCCTTTTTGAAGTTTCTAGGACAACGCTTTCTATGAAAACCTTATATGCCCCCAGGGCATAACTTATAACCGTTGCCCTGAGGGCTGTGGGGGGGGGGGGGGGAGGTTGTCATCCTCAAAGACCTAATGTTCAGAACTTTCAACTACGTTGAACAAAATGGCAATCTCAAAATTTTGATTGGATGTGTTTGGGGAAAAGGTGAGAGTGAGAGGGGGTTAGTTTCCCTCCAATCACTTTCGACAGTTAAAAAGGGCACTAGCCCTTTGAGTTTCCAATCGAATGAGCCTTTTTTGAAGTTCCTACGACAGCGCTTTCTATAAAACCGTATATGCTCCCAGGGCATAACTTAAAACCCTTGCCCTGAGGGCTGTGGGGGAGTGTCCTCCTCAAAAACATATTTTCTATCTGGAAATGAACTACGTTGAACAAAATGGCTATCTCAAAATTTTGATTGGATGTGTTTGGGGAAATGGTGGGCGTGGAAGGGGTGTTAGTTGCCTTCCAATCACTTTCGACTATTAAAGAGGACACTAGCCACTCCAATTTCGAATTGATTGAGCCCTTTTCGAAGTTTCTACGACAACTCCTTCGATACGAAATGCCCTGGTCTAAGACAAAAAAAAAATAATACATTGTACCAACATCGTTTTTTACTTTTGCAGCGCTATTGCGCTGCCTATGATATGATACGATAATAATGTTCTTATTATAATATCCTTGCGATAGATAATAATAATAATAGTACAGATTCATTGTAAGACCTAATACAAGCTGAAATAAAATCATACAATGAATAAATGATTCGTTTCAAAAGAAAAACAAATTAAAATAAATAATAGCATCAAACATAACGATAACAAATACTGCTGTACATGATTAAGTAAATCCTAAAACAATAATTAAAATAATCCAACCAATCCCACCAATCGAACAAAAACTACCACGCAAAGGAAAAGGGCTAACACCTCCTAAACTTCGTAATTACCAGAGTCGTTTGCGACGATTTTAATTTCGAGCAGTGTGTTTATTGTTTAAGACCACAGTATATATAATTAGCAGTATGATCTTTCCCTATCTTACCCATTATAAAAACCCGGAACGAGGTGCGAGTGCTCCAGAGAACGTATAAACATAAGCGACATTAGATCTTTTCACGGGTAGACAAGTCAGATCTCTCTTGAACGCGAAACTTGGCTTCGCGTTCATGAATAAGTTCTTGAATAAGTGGATTCATGAATACACCCACATGAATAAGTGGATTCCCCTAATGCATGAATAAGTGGGAGGAGCTTTTTGTTCGCACCGAGAATGAAGAGACAGAAATAATCTGCGGTAAACTTACTGCCTAATTATATAAACTGTGTTTAAGACAAACCTCGCGAGATATACAGGCCTACTGAAAATGCACTTGAGATAACTAAAGATGTAGCTTTGAAAGAGAATGATAAAACTGAAACACGTTGTCATTATTACGTTAATATACTTTAAAAGAAAAAAGCGAGAAAAATACCCAATTTTAATATTTAAGGCTAATCATCTTTATTAGTGGTCAATGCTATTTTCCCTACACTAGAAAATCGGGAATAACTGCTGTGATTTAAGTGATTTTGCACTGAGTTTTTTTTTTTTTTGACGACTCCCGAGTTAGAAAGAAAAATAATGTTGGTTTCACTTTTTCTATATATTTCTAATCTTTTGTCGAAAAAAAGAAAACAAGTTATTTTAGTTTGTTGAATAAAAATTTAGTAGATGGGAAATGAAAGTAGATATCTTTTCAGTTGAATCTACCAATATTAAAAAAAAAAAATGTTGGTTACAGAATTATTAATTTTTTTTAAAGGTGCAAAGAATTATTTTTAGTTTTCATCATTTTCTTGCTGTAAGGCATGGAATCTGCTCCAAAGGCTAGAATTTTGGACAGTATGCAGATTTTATAATCTACAATGATTACAGCAAGTGTCTGATGTCTTTCGCAAACTAAATTAAATACAAAAGCAATAAAATACAAATAAAACAATTGCTCGATTTTTACTTTATTTTCCCACTGTTTCTAGCTTGGTAGCGTTATTATTCGTCAGCCAATAGGAAGAAAGCCCGCAGTTTTGATTGGACTCTGTTGAACTCTGTTCTGTATATCATTATGACTTTCGGGTAGAAACTGTCAAGAAGACCTATGAGCATGAGGAAGAAAAATATAAACAGAAGGTGGCTGATTTGAAATACGGGTGAGTAAATATCACATATACTATGTTCATTCCATCCAGTCCAGAAGCTTTTAAAATTGGTTCCGATGGGTTCTGGTTTTACACCCCCCTCAATCTGAAATTTATGGAAAAAAACTTTTTTTTACATGTACAATGGTTAGGAGACAAATTCACATTAGGCTTCCCAGGCACGTACAATGTAACTTTGTGGAGGAGAATGCCGAAAAATCTTACCAGCTCTAAACAAACAATCAAATTTTCTGTTTCAGGTGAAAGGATGTTTTATGATTTGGAGGAAGATTAACTACTTGCCTCCAGGATATCCAGTAGAGGAAGCCAACTTGCTTGAAAGCTTTTTGGCTTTGTTCTTTGGGAGGGGGGGGGGGGGGGGGGGGGGGGGTTGAGGGGCCTTTCTAGCGCCTGGTTTCCAGCTAGCATACCTGTAAAGCTAGAAAGAAGACATCCCGGGGCCTTGACACTGGAGTTCTGGTATATAATGATATGCAATAAGCTTTACTTCGGCTTTTTTTATAGTAGTTCCAATACGGAGCAAAAAAAAAATCTATTCCTGAGATTTGTAAAGTTATGTCTATTCTTATGAGCTGTATAAAACAGAGCACTTCCAATATATCATATGAAAATAAGAGAAATGTAATAAAAGTGGAGAAAGCATAAAATATGAACTTAGGAAGTGTGAAGTGG
This sequence comes from Artemia sinica, assembly GCA_027921565.1. Lineage (NCBI taxonomy): Eukaryota > Metazoa > Arthropoda > Branchiopoda > Anostraca > Artemiidae > Artemia > Artemia sinica. The sequence goes on from CM051272.1 coordinate 50,740,488, forward strand.
AGACCATGGATAAAATTGCCGAGGATCTGGAAGATGCAGCTAAATGGCATGATAATAAAATGTTGTATTGGCATGTTAATAAATTGAGAGGGAGTAGTCAATCTGGATTTGTTTTCTGGAATAAAATGAATCCTTTCTGGAATGAATCCTTGCTACCTGAAATTTTAGACTCGAGGTTGGTAAGGAATATGGAAATCAGAGAGCCTATGGTCTCAGAGAATATGAACATCCGAGAGCCAAGAGCCGAGAGCCAAGAATATGAACATCCGAGAGAGTCTCAAGAAACAAAAAGAGGGAAGAAAAGAAGGTCAAGTCTATTTGACATGGACAACAAGAAAAATACGCAGAAGGGATCGGGAGACAACGAAGAATCTACCAGTCACTCAGCGCATGAAAACAGCTGTTTTGAAGAAATATTTTGGTCTGATTTGGAATAGATTAATTTTTGTGTTTGATGTATTTTATGTGATGTATTTTGATGTGGTACTTGTATTTTTGATGTGATGTGATAGTGATGTGATTATTACAGCTCTTTAGTTTTAATTAGTAAGTGAGTAATGTACATTCCCAGTTTGCTATGATGATTAACGTCGCGTCCTTTTACCAGATTTGTCCCACATCCACCGTGCTTGGCACAGTTCCAACACTCTTGGTATAGTTCTCACAGATCCGCCGTTCTTTACACAGTCCCACAACGCTTGGTAGGCACTACCTGTGTAGATGATTTCAGAGAGTGGAAAGCAACTCGATATTCCATCTTTTTCTTTCCACCATTCCATAGTCACTTGTCTCATATCCGATGCTGTTGCTCCAGTGAAGCAGCAGGTTGATTTACATCTTCCTTGACTTTTTGCATGTGTCTCACAATTATTTATTTATTTGTGATGTGACAGGCAGGCTTTTATATAAATCGATTTTCATTGTCATTTGTCTCGTATCCAAGGCTGTTGCTCCAGTGAAGCAGCAGGCTTATTTACATTATCCTCGACATTTTCGCAGTTTCATGTAACCTTTGGCATAGTTTTTTGTGTCTCGCAATATTTCTTCCAATATCTCAGCTGTCACATATCTTCTAGCCACATATTTCTTTGTTCTTCACTTTAATTTTTGATTCGTCCTGATTCCCATTGTCGTGTGTCTTGTAACCGCATTTTTTGTACTTCACTTTTTTTTGCCTCGTTGTAAGTCTCGCTACCGCTTATCTTTTAACCGCATATTTCTTTGTCCTTCAATTTCGTTCATCATTACTTCAGAATTTTTTTCAGTGACCGCATATAATCTGTTCTTCACTTTCGTTTTTGACTCGTTGGAATTTCTACTGTCACTTATCTTTTAACCACGCATTTCTTCATATTTCAGTTTCGTCTTTGAGTCGTTGTAATTTTCGCTGTCGCTTAACTATTAACGCATATTTCTTTGTTCTTCACTTTCGTTTTCGACTCATAATTGTCTTTTTCGCCAATATTCTAACCACATTTTTTTTTCGTTTATCAATACATCAGATAATTTTTTAATGCCTTTTGCCTTAGCTGCTTGGATTAGTCTTGTCACATTTGATGGTCTATGATGTTCATTTTCACCGGCTGCGAATTTACGTTTTTAAGGTCGTCCTCTTGATCCTGTCTTATTTGATGCTCTAGTTTGCTCATTTTGAGCAATAGTTAATTTATGTTTATGTCCTAGAGATATTTTCAAACTGCTGGAAATTTTTTTTGTAAATAGAATCATTACATTTGATATTTTATACTTAGCCATGTTTTTGTGCATTTTTACATGCGCCATAGATACTAAAAATGAAAGAACAGCTCCTGAGGCGGAAATAACGTATTTGTGCTTTTGCAATATGTTCATAAATATGACGTTACTCATATGAATTCTTTTTCGAAATTAGGGCTCTTAACCCTTTCCGACGAAGTGGTTCCAACTTGAAACCACCTTTTTATATTTTTTACTATGATCCGTATGTGGTGAAAATAAGAAACCACTTGTCTAGCATATGCCTATCAACGCTATCTGACGGGCAAAATTTTATAGGCAGCCTAATTGACACCTAGTGAGGTGACACCTAGTATTTCTATTGGACCACGTGATGTTTTTTAATAAAAAGTAAGAAAGTTTAAAATACTTGGTAATTGTAGTATCTTTAATATTGTTTTCCTGTCAATTTGTTCTTTGTGCAGTAGAGTACAAGTTAGTAGCATCACAGTTTCAGATATGACGCAAGATAAGGAGATAATGGACATGAGAGGCTGGTCATCCCCATTGACCACCTTGCAGCATATGCAAAAAAGTTGTTTTGTTTTTTTTTTGGCGTGGTTTGAGCTTGATACCACTTCAGCAACTCGACAAAAAAAAAATAAAACTCAAGCAATATCCACAAAACCGAATCATTGATCAACTTACTTGCTGGAGAGCTATCATCAAGTGATGACGAAACCAATAATCAAGTGGATGAAGTAACGGAAGCGAACGACCAGCCAGAAGCAAGTAGCGACGAATATTCTCTTCCCCTTGGAGATATAATTAAAAAGTGGAATAAGACATTTGAAGTCAAAGATGTCGAGCCCTTCACTGAGTCCCAGGGCCCATTGGGATAGAAGCTTTACACAACCCGGTTGATATTTCCTCGAGCTGTTTGATCTTGATCTCATTGACCACATCATATTTCAAACAAACTTATATGCTACTCAGAAAGGTGTTTCGTTCACCCCAATTACTTGAGATGAAATGAAAGTTTTTTTTAGCAATAAATATGCTTATGGGTGTCAAGAAGTACCATCTTATCGATATTTCTGGTCAAGTCACGATGAACTCAGAGACGGGCTGATGAATATAAGCCGCATCAGCTGGTTTCTTGGTCAAGTCCATCTCAGTGACAATTTGATCTTACCCCGAAAAGGAAGTGACAACTATGACAAACTCTACAAGATCAGACCTCTGATTGACAAACTACACTCATGCTTTCGAGGGACTTATAAGCCTACCAAAGAGCAGGCCGTCGACGAAAGCATGGTCAAATTCAAAGGAAGCATTGCTTTCAAACAGTATATGCCTATGAAGCCCATAAAATGAGGCTACAATATCTGGATCAGAGCAGACACGCACGGTTTTGTTAGGGATTTTCAGGTATACACCGGGAAGTTAGATGACACTTCCGAGTTTGGACTTGGAGAACGAGTAGTTATAGATCTTACCACGGGATTGGAAGGCAAAAATTATCACATTTATTTTGACGATTTCTTTATTTCAGTAAAACTCATGGAAAAAATGAAGAACAACAAGCTCTACTGCTGTAGTAAAGTTCGTGCAAACTGTAAAGGTCTACCCAAACTCAAAGCCGAAAAAGAGCTGAGACGAGGTGATTCGGGCTACGCTGTGAGTTCAGATGGAATCCACTGTGTACGGTGGAAGGACAAACGATGTGTACAACTTCTTTCGACGATTCATGAAGGAGGAGAAGTGACACAGATCGGTAGGAAGGAAAAAGATGGATCTATTACCCAAGTTACATGCCCAAACGTGGTCGTCGAGTACAACAAGTTTATGAGCTGCGTCGACAAAGCTGATATGTTGAAGTCTCTCTATGGGATTGACAGAAAAAGCAGCAAGTGGTGGCACCGCCTACTGCAGCACTTCGTCGACATTACGACGATCGATGCCTTTGTCTTGTTCAAGTTGTCCGCTACACCAGATGCTAACAAGATGACGTTGAAAGACTTTAGATGTCGCATTGTCACTGGTTTGGTTGGAAGTTATTCGTGCAAGGGTGAGAGAGGTCGGCCATCCAGAAAACTGGCAGTTTTCCCCAAATTCAAGCCTTAAGTTCCTCCATAAAAGATATTGGATCAATCAAAGCACTTACCTGTTCAGGGTGCTTCAAGAAGATATGCTCAATGTAGTACAAAGATTAAGCCCCATCGCACAAAATGGCAATGTTCAGTTTGTAAAGTTCGATTGTGCGTGAATTACACAAAGAACTGCTTCAGTACTTTTCACCAGAAGTGAGGTTTTTCCTGCATATCTGTCAAAGTGGTCTCTACCAGGCACTACCTTATATTTCATTTCACAGTTGGAATAATTTTTGTTTAGTTCAATATTTGTGGGTTTCTAAGCCCAGGGACATGGGAAACGTAAAAAAAGCGGAATTTTCTGACGATTTCATAATTCGTACCGGAAAGGATTAAAGAATTTTCTCAAACTTGTGACCCTATCTAGATGGTTTTTTTTTGGAGGGGGGGGAAGCCAAAATATCCCAGGGTGCCAATTTTAAAACAAAAATATGGAGCAGTTGTGGAGGAAAAACTTACACATACATACATGCATAAACAAATAAATAAATGAATACACAATTATTTATCGATTACAAAATACAAAAACACTTATTGAATATAAGTTTACATCACCGAATATGAACACATGGATTTACCTATTTCTAAGTTTTGTTCTGTAAATTGTACTAAAACTGTCTGAAAATCTAATTTCCTTGCGTCTTCACTTACAATCGGCATAATTGCTGAACCATTGAATCTATTCCTGATTCATTGTTGATATTAATAAAAAAACAAGTTTTTTTCACTCGGAAGTTAGGAGCAACATTAAAACTTAAGGCGAACAGATGTTATTACGTTTACGTTATTAGGGGGGGGGGAGTGCCACCTCCGCAACACCTTGCTCTTCACGCTAAAGTTTTTAGTGGTTTTAAAAGAGCTTCTTATTGTCCTAATTAAACGACTCTTGTGTTTCAGGAGACTTTTTTTTGAAATTTTGGACAAAGAGGTGGATAAAGGAGGGTACCTTTATCCTGATGGACCCCCCCCTATACATAATAATTTCTGTTCGTTTTAAGTTCTAATGTTGCTCCTTTATTTTCAGTTGAAAAAAAACTTTTTTTTTTACTTAATTTCTGATCGTTTTTTTAATAATGCCAGAAAATCTGGCTAAACCTACACGGAAAAATCCCCTCCCCACAGAAATATCTTTTAGACAATTCAATCCTGGTGAAAATCATCCCAGAAGAAAATTCTCCCCCCCCCCCCCTAAAATGTATGCATACTTCCCAGTAACAAATACTAAACGTAAACAATGGGACAAATTTATAACTTAAAGACCTTTCCCCAGGGGCTGTGGGGGTCATTTTAACTGCAAAGGATAGTTATTGGGCCTTTCAACTATGCTGAACAAAATGGTTCTCTCAAATACTGAATCACCTGTTTTGGAAAAAAGAGGCTTGGGAGGGGCCTAGTTGCTCTCCAATCTTCTTGGTAACTTAAAAAGGGCAATAGCACTTTTAATTTCCGTTCGAAGGAGCTCTCTCCCGACGTTCATGGACCACTGGGTCGATACGATCAACCCTGGGAAAAAAAAAACCAACACGCATCTGTGATCATTCTTCTGGTAAAAAATACAAAATTCCACATTTTTTCAGATAGGAGCTTGAAACGAAAAAGCGTCATAACACCCAACCGTCAGGACATCCAACGTCATAACATCCACAAAATCTGTCATAACCCGACAAAAAAATCCGTCAGAACCACCAACCGTCACAAGATCCAAAATTTTAAAGCTTTAGTTTTTTGGGGTTTAGGGTGGAAAAGGTACCTAGGTTAGGTTACGTATTTAATATATGCTATGCTTTACCCCCATCCCCCTGATGTGCAAATATATATCCGAAATTTGTTTATAAACTATTATATACTTATTACTATTATATAAACTTACACATTTTTTTAGATGTTATGACGGTTAGTGGTTCTGACGGATTTTCCTTTTGGATGTTATGACGTTTGGTGCTTGTGACGGTTGTTCGAAATGGTAGCACCCCGCTTGAAACCTCTACAGTAGGATCCTCCAATACGCTGAATCTGATGGTGTGATTTTCAATAAGATTCTTTGACTATTACGGGGTATTTTTTCTCTTTTTCGAAAATCAGGCAATTTTTCTCAGGCTTGTAGCCTTTGGTAGGTAACACAAAACTTAATAAACACTTTATATTTGTAATCAGCATAATAAGCCGATTCTTTTGATATATCTATTGGTATCAAAATTCCATTTTCTAGAGTTTCGGTTACTATTGAGCCGCGTTGCTCCTTACTTATAGTTCGTAATCACGAACTGTTTATAAGATAGTTTTTTATTAATTTTAGCCAGGAAAATGATCCTCTCCAGGGGCAACAGTTACATGAATTGTAAAGAATATTTCACAATTTCGAAAAAGAATATTCTGTCCATTTTGATAGCAGGGTGGGGCCCATTTGAACATGGGGCGTGATCGGGCCCAGTTGTTCCAATAGCCCTTTATCCACCTCTGTTTACTTGTTCATGTGAAGACCGTTTGTCAAACGAAAAAATCATAAAGAAGAGATTACAGGACGCTTGCTTTCGTTGTTGCATTTTAATGGGGGTATCTACGATAGACGAGGGTCTTTAGACTCTAGCTGTGAAATCGCGAACTTTTTCATATTCTTGCTTTTGTTGTATTTCCATAAAGATTACCTTAATTTTTAATATGTATATGTCCATATGCCTCCAAGAGATTGTATTTCCTCCAGCATACGTTCATTAGTACGCGTATGCATTGATTTATTCGTTTACGAACGTGTCCTATGTTGTATAGGTATCTAATAAATTAGTTTCTCTTAATTCTGTTCGTATGCTACTTCGTTTTCGTAGTAAATTTATTATGGAAAGGCGGATTAGTCCTCTTAGTTACTTAGCAGGATTATACTGACGGGTGCCAAAACACATAACCGCAAACGCAGGCACAAGTTAACACACATCGAATTACCAATTATATACTTTTTGTATGATGCAAGCTCTATAAGAATCATCTTTGCAAGAATCTCTTTGGAATTGGCATTGGGGGAGGGTGGTAAATCACAAAAAAAGTGAAAAACCAGGCTGGTTAAATTAAAAATATTAGATTTAATTCGAAAATTCGTTAGCACTATATTTCTAAGTGTTAGGAGTTTTTTTTTTCAAAAGTGAAAAAATTGATGTAGAAACTTCAAAGTTTTCATCCACCTTCTCCCCCTCCCTCCTGTCCTTCCTAGAAAAAAAAACAAAAGCAATCGGAAACGGTAAATTTTGTATTTCTTATTTATCGACTTGCAAAATATGAAATGTGTTTTTATTTAGTCTGATTAAATGTTTAAGTACTGACATATACAAGGAACGGAAGAGGGGGTCCATAGTAACCTTGTTCCCTAGAAATCTAAAGATTTTTTAATTTTTCGTACAATTTCTTCCATTTTAATTTGATTCCCATGTGTCAAAGACAAATCATGTTTATGTCAACAGTCTCATAAAAGGGTTTGCTATCGAAGATATAAGCAGTGGCGTTACCAAGATTCGTAAGATCTGTTTCGAAAATTGAGCGGGAACAATAAAGACAATTACGCTTAAAAGACAAAAACCAATAGAGGGACTAAAAACAAAACTGATATTAAATAAGATCCTGTCGTGGGTAGAAACAGCCAGTTTGTTGGGTAATTAGACTATATTTACAGGAGGAGCATGAAACACTAAAAAAGTGCACTTTTTCAACGGGTTATTACATTATCTTGTAGAGGCGTACTGAACAGTAATCTTACAGCTGAAATAACCCCACTCTTGTTCGTTGGTATGGTCCCCCGCCAGCAAAAAAGATTGCAATTTAGTAAATAAGTGAGATACATAAAGAGCTTATTTTAACCCAGGTTTAAAATTCTTCAGATGCTTCTGATTTTTTATTTCCATTTATCATCATAATAATAATAATATATTTATTACCCACTATGAACAAAGAGAAGTGGAGTACATCAAAAACAAAAAACAAAAAAGCAAACTTGCACACTTAACAATTATTTACATAAAACGACGTAAATTATGGTGCGCAGTAAGACCTGCAGATTCCGACAGCTTTCCCGCTAGCACAGTCACTTTTTCCCGTAAATCAGGTAGGCCGAATCGCGATATTAGATGCTGGTTCCGGAACCACGGAGAGAGGCACAGAAGGTACCGAGAAAATTTAAAATAATAAGTCCTGAGAGATTTGAGATCTTTAGGCTTCAGAATTGGAAGAAACCCAGATAAAAAATGAAAAATATAATTTCCCAGGCGCTTTTCTTTTGTTACTCCTTCTGTTTGCAACAATTTTTGAATATCCAATCTGATTTTTTTTTCTTAGCATTAGAAACTGTCAGAGCCCGAAGTGTTTTGATATTATTAGTAATGTGAAGACCAAGCCACCGAAAAGAAGAGACACAAAGAATAGAGGAAAAACCACAGTTAAGAGGGAGACTCGCACTCAAATTGAACGAAATATATTTGCACTTATCAACGTTCAGCATAAGCCCAATGCGTTTGAACTGGTCTGAGATCCAGCTGACAGAATGTGAGAGCCTAGAACGACTGACAAGGAGCACATCGTCCGCATAAGCGATACGAGACATCAATTCCATCAGAAATGAAAGTCGAAGGCAAAGGTGAAAAGATAGGAGCAATACATAACTTGAAAATAGTTGGTGAAAACACACCGCCTTGACAGACCCCACGCCGAAGAAACACCTTTGAATCAGAAACTACTCCATTACATTTTACCCGAATAAAAGAATTAGAATACCAGTACCGCAACAAAACAACAATAGAAAGGTTAATACTATTAGAAAAAAGTAAATAGAGTGCGTGTGAGTTGACTATACTATCGAAAGCTTTCGAAAGATCAAGAGCACAGATATGAAGAGGAGATTTATTATTAGCAGATTGCAACAGGAGGGAAGCTAGAACACGATGGGCGTGCTAACATCCCAGCGGTTTTGAAAGCCAAATTGGTTTTCATCAAAATTAACATTTTCTGAAATGAACTACAGTCTGACGAAGGTTTTCCACGCTTCAAAACCGAGGTGACTGTGCCACAGAGAAAACTGTCGGCAACCATAGAAGTAGATAGACACATCTGAAACAGTTGCTGAAGGTAAGCTATCAAAGTCGGGCAAACTACTTTCAGACGATAAGAAGAAATTCCGTCTTGATCAACAGAGCTAGATAGCATGTTCTTAATAGCTTGACCAGTATCAACAGTAGAAACCGGTTATATGTCACTCTGAGAAATACGACTAGGCAAACACGACTCAAGAAGATTACTAAAAAGCTTTTCAGCTTCCCGGTTCACCTTGCCGAAAATATCATTATGATACGACACCCAAGTATAAACTACTTTAGTACTTTCAGAAAACTCACTACTAAGCTTATCCGAATTCAGAACATAAGACCTCTCCTTTTTCGACGCAGGAAAATCAAAACCAGAAACCCTAGACTACCGTAAACGTTTTTTATATGCACGCTTGATACTTTGCTTCAGATCGAATACAACTCCTTGATATGGTCGACCGCAAGACACCCATATTTGTAGCCAAAACTTAGCTTTATTCTTTACAACTTTAAATCTGGGTTCAAAACCCATTCTGGTTTTCTAGTTTTAACTTAATCTTTTCTAGAGGAACAGCAGTCGCCTCTGTTTGTTTTAAGCACCAAATTATTTTATCATCATACTCATTAAGATACTGCTTATTATTTGAAAAACGGTCAGTAACCTGAAGCAAATGGTAAGGAATTTTTATAGAACCCAATAACGCGGACAACGTAGTAATATAAAGTGCAAAATTAGCTCTTCTCCAGTTATTCCTGTAAAACCACTTAGAACTTTGTGTAAATGGTCAAGTAGATCGGAGAGCGACTAGTGAAGCAGAGAACGAAATCGGGAGGTTGTCAATATCACGATCGTCTTCATGAACAAGAACAGTCGATACATTAATATTTGGCGAGGAAACTACATGGTCTATGTTAGACAAACTTCCAGATTGGTGAATATATAAATAATCAACAATTTTCTCGACTATTTTATAAGCAGAAAAAGCATCAAGGACTATATCGGATCGAACTGACTGACTAGTAATATCTGTGTTGAAGTCACCAACCACTATGAAATCACAACCACTCGATACAAGAGGCGCAAGAATAGCCTTAAGATTTGCCGAGCTTTCATATACGCGTTTAAAGCGGAAATAGTTTTTTTTGTTACACGGGAGATCTACGTTTATCAGCACAGTATTACCAAATCGAACCGCAAGGATAGAATTATCACTATGAAAACACACTGGAGAGGAAAAACTCAGGTTATTCTTAACAATGCACGCGAGGCCTCCAGAAGGTCTACCAAAAGTGGTCCAAGCATTAGTTGTAAAAACGGAATGATTACGACTTCTTTTTGATAGATTAATACTGGTAGAAGTCAGGAGGTGTTCTTGAGGGCATACTATGTCAAACCGGTCACACGATTCATCAATCACATGCTCCTTTAAACGAGTACAATTTATATTAATGTATTCACAAGAAAACAAATAGCATTTAGGGGTCTAGTTACGTAAGAAACTTACTCATGCAGTTGCTGGTGGTGCAGATATGCAGCAAGAGGTGATTCATCCTCTGTCTCTGAATCTCCACTTGGAGCAGTTCGTGTGAGGCTACAAAAATACATATACTAATGCGCAATCTAAGCAATTGATAATAAAACAAAAAGAACACATGAAACAAAGCCCTTTTTTTGTTGCATACATTCTCAAATTGAAATAGTCATTTTTGAAATTAATCAATAGTAAACTCGATATTCAGCATATCCAAGCTGGATAAATTATTATTGCTTTTTCTGATTTGCCCAACTTCAAAAAATGTTCAGATATTTTATGTTATTGCTTAAAATCTCAGTTTAGCCTTAAGTGGAATGTCTAGTTTTTCCCTTGCCTTACAGCGGGATATTTAGAAGAAAAAAAATATTCTTGATATACGGTCATGTTCATTTTGGGGACATGGCCAAGCCACCTAAGCAGGTCTTCCATGATTTATAAATGGATGAATCAAACTACATCGTTAATTACTAATTAATTATTACTAAGAAAAACAAGTGAATCCTTTGTGTTATCAACTAATTTAATGGACTCTAAGAGTTCTTCCTTTCTTGCATAAATTGTTTTCTTTTTTTAGGAAAAATGTCAAGAACATCTTCAAAGAATTAGATTTGTATGCAAAACTCCCCTTTGAAAACGTAAAAAATTTAACCCCAAAAATTCAGTCCTTCTCCCCACCAAAAAATATTTTATTGATTTTTTTCTTAATGATCATCATTCTTGAAGCATTTTTATTCAAAACAAGTTTGTGCGGAAAACTCCTAGATTGAGGGTGGTGGCCCCATTAAATTAGGGAGAAGTTTCAGCAGAAAGTGAATTCATCATAATCGTCAAAATCATCAATATCTAATAGTATTATTGCGTTGTAAATGGTACCAGTATGAGGCAGCCCAACCTTCACCTTTTTACAGATACTGTCTCCTTCATCCGACACCTTTTTTCCTGAGTTCCAAAGACAGGTCGTTATAAACCTTTTGTTGGAAACTACTTAATTACCCAGATAGGAAAATTAAAGATTTAAGTCGAGAAGTATTTCATGACACAGTCTGCCAAATATGTGTCTCACTTTTTTCGTTTTTTGTCCCATTGTTGGGATTTTTGACATGTCTTTCGCATAAGCTGTTCAAAAGCCGAACCTGATTGGCACATTACAGGCTCACAGAAAAACTCAAAAAGTTGGAGTTAATATCCAAAATTGAGTAAAACCGTAATTACAAACAATTTTAACAATAATTTTAATAATTCCGGCTAAAATAAGCACACAAACTAAAACCATAACAATTTATTTTTTCACTCGATGATTGGCTATCATTATATCATAGTTATTATTATGGTTTTTATAATCGCTATGGTCACGAAAATAATATCAATTGTAATTTTTGCCTAGCTTTAAAGATGAAGTTACCTGACTTAGCGCCTAGGTACGTTTTCAGAGGATAGTCCCTTCCCCAAATTTTCCAGATTGTTCCAATCTACCCCGTATGAGGCCCCCTCCTCTACTCCGAAATACATTATCACGTAAGTATGACCTGAGTAACTGAATTGGCACCAGTACTGAATAAAGTACTAGTACTAAACTGAATACTTTGTTTAATATGGCTAATTAATTAATTAATGATTCATTAAATTATTAATTAAATGAACAAACTGGTAAAGAACGAACTCTAGCCCAAAGTAACCAATAACTTAAAAACGCGTTTTGAAAAAAAAACGTCAAGTGAGGAAGAATCTTCAATTGAACTTGATTAAGTAACAATTATTTCAATTAATCTTACTGATAAAAGTTCGTTACAAAAACAAATTAATGGGAATATCAAGATATAGCCTGAAACTCCGTAAAAATGATGTCAGATCAGAATGAAAACTGCATCACTGGAATCACCATAGCTGAAAACCACAATTAGGAGAATCACAACCCTTCTTCCTTTTTTCTGTCGCCATTAGTGGTAATAACTAAAATCTAGGTTAATGAATTAAACAACGGGTACTTGTGTCTTACAGACACCACACTCAAGTTATGTCGAGAAATGAAGTTTGGTTAATGCTTATGAAATAACACAAAATATTAAGAAAATATAATACTTTATCAAGACAATTGTGAAAACTACAACAAAGAATTATGGAAGGGGGGCCACCCAGGCCGCATTATATTAAATACGTACCCTAAACTAACCTGGCCTAACCGAACCTAACCTAACCAAAATACCAACTAAATATTTAATTAAAATATAGCTACAATTTAGTTTCCCACTGGGCCGAAGCTAATATTGTCTGGTATAAAGACCATGAAAACCGGTTATTGTCTCATGTTCGCGATACATTATCTTGAGTGTGGTAGACAGACTCTACGACAAAAATACCAAATAGCGTATATCACAGCTAATCGATTGAAAACACATAGATTAAACAGTCTACTTCAATTGACAGCATCTTCAGCTAGTTCTCATTAGTTTTTCGTTTAGGCTATGAGTGCACCCCATTGTTATGTAAATGGCATTCTAATAAGTGTGACAAGTATTTTCTAGGCATACATTAGAAGCACTGAATTGGAGAGGCCACCAGCTCAGGCCACCTTTGGGACAATCATTACGACCAACATTTTTTTTTTTTTTTTTTTTTTTTTTTTTTTTTTTTTTTTTTTTTTTTTTAATTAGAATAGGTTAGTGTTGGATCTTTCTCTATATTGAAGTAACATAAGAATGTACTGTGAATGAAGTAAGTTTTTTTTTAACATATATGCTAGTCTTAGTGAATAAAAAGGACACATCCTGCTACCCATGCGAAAAAGGGGTTTTTCTAGTTTTTCAAGACGGGCACTTTAACACCTCCAGTGTAAAATTTTTATCGTGACGATTCAGACATTGCATTTTCGTAGGATCCGCTGCCATTTTCAAGCTTTTTCCAAAATCCTTGAAGAAAAAATTCACAACAAACTTTTATTATTAAGGTAAACCTAAAACCTATGTAATAAGTATATTTCCTAGGACACCTTTAAAAGATCCCAACCGATTTTTTTCAAAACGAGTTTTTAAATTCTTGGTTACTGTGGGTCCTAGTTCGATCTTTACTAGGTTACAGCTAATACTACAACGATAATAAACCCCATATATTTTACAACGTAGATTTTCTTAGAAAGTTGTAACATTTTTTCCCAATGAATATAATTTAATACAATATATTCTTTTTCACCCTTACTTGATTCATTGTTGTTTGTTGTGGTCATCTCCTTGTCGGATACAATCAAAGTCGTTCTATAATGTTCGATAATTTGGCAGTTTGTGTCCTTATAGATAGTGACAATCGGGATTCAGCAAAAAATAGTTAAGGCTGAATTTAGATTTTGCCCGTCGTTGGTTCTTTTTAATTTTGACCGGCACGATTGCGAAACAACAAATTTTTCATTGATTAGAAAATCGGTTAGTATGTCTAAAAGATATGTATTGTTGATTCCCCATGTTCTTTCTTCCATACACAGTTTATAGGTATAATATACCAGTAAATTTACCGCAGATCATTTCTGGCTCTTCATTCTCGGTGCGAACAAAAAGCTCCTCCCACTTATTTCTGCACTTATTGTTCACTTATGGGTTGAGCCGGCCAACTGGTTTTGTCAGTACTTGTTCCGTAGGTGATTATTCTTTGTCTACCCGTGAAAAGATCTAATGCCGCTTATGTTTATATCTGCAAAAACGTTCTCTGGAGCACTCGCACCTCGGTCCGGGTTTTTATAATGGGTGAGATAGGGAAAGATCATACTGGATAATTATATAAACTGTGCTTCCATATAGGAGTCCTTTCTTAATAAAACTATTATGCGACTGATTATGCGGTTGCTGAAATTCGCTGATTGTGGGTTGCTCACAACCCCCCCCCCATATTTTGGTGTGTATGAATTACGATTTTTCATACTCTTTTTACGAATCGAATTTTTTTAAATATTTTTTTATATTTTTTTTAATTGTTTCGCGTGATGATTTTTTTTTTTTTTTTTGCTTTCTTCAGTATTATTTTGGGGAATCTATTGCTGTGCTTTTTGTTCTCTAATTATTAATGAATATTGTAAAAATACGTTAAATTGCAAAATTCTTAAACAAAAATAAATTTAGATAATATTAGAAGCATACCAAGGGCTCACAGGATTCTAAGCATACATGCAAATCTATTTGGGGAAAAAGAATCAATAACGCCTAGTTTTGCCGTAAAAAAAAAAAAAAAAAAAAAAAAAAAAAAAAAAAAAAAAAAAAAAAAAAAAAAAAAAAAAAACATACCGCTTAAAATACCCACAAAGAAATACATATCATTATTAGTGTTGAAACATTTTTAGATGTTGTAACTATATACTAACTGCTTCGAAATGTACTCTGAGCTTTGAATATTCTAACAAAAACGATCCTTAAGAGTAACTATTAATACCCAAGAAAAAGCAACAACAATATGCCATTCAAATATAGACAACTTCGTTAGAACCAATTTTTCTCTCGTAAATTAACTGTAGAAACTTAACCCATTTTATACAATGTATTTATTTAATTGAAAACCCGTCTGGAAAACCTTAAAAGGGGCAGAGCATAAGATGGAAAAAAAGGAACATTAGCGAGCAGTACGTTGAAAATAGTGACATTAAATAGCCTAGTGCGAAATAATGGCGACAAAGCCAATAAAAATCAAATAAGGACGCCAAATTATAAACAAATCAAGGACAAAATAAGAATAAGAAAAAAAATTTCTACAATGAAACAGACACAGCCATGACCAGAATTTAATTTTTATTTTTTTTAATCTTTTTTTATAACCAGATGAGTACTATTTTATAATCAAAACCTGGGGTTCCTTTAGACTTTTAAATCTTTTTCTGTTGCTAACATTAAGGAGCTAAAAATCGTCACTTCTGAATGGCTCATATCACACATTACTAAGCTGTCTGTAAAAAAAGTATATGTGGCAGAAAATGGCTCATACCACACATTACTAAGCTGTCTGTAAAAAAAAGTATATGTCGTAGAAAATGGCTCATATCACACATTACTAAGTTGTCGGTAAAAAAAAAGTATATGTCGTAGAAAATGGCTCATACCACACATTACTAAGCTGTCGGTAAAAAAAAGTAGATGTCCTAGAAAATGCCTCATATCACACATTACTAAGCTGTCGGTAAAAAAAAGTATATGTCGTAGAAAATGGCTCATATCACACATTACGAAGCTATCGGTAAAAAAAAGTATATGTCGCAGAAAATGGCTCATACCACACATTACGAAGCTATCGGTAAAAAAAAGTATATGTCGCAGAAAATGGCTCATACCACACATTACTAAGCTGTCGGTAAAAAAAAAGTATGTGTCGCAGAAAATGGCTCATAGCACACATTACTAAGCTGTCGGTAAAAAAAAGCATATGCCCTATAAAATGGTTCATATCATAAATTACTAAGCTGTCGGTAAAAAAAAAAATATGTCGCAGAAATGACTCATACCAAACATTACTAAGCTGTCGGTAAAAAAAAATATGTCGCAGAAAATGGCTCATACCAAACATTACTAAGCTGTCTGTAAAAAAAAGTATATGTCGTAGAAAATGGCTCATATCACACATTACTAAGCTGTCGGTAAAAAAAAGTATATGTCGTAGAAACAGCTTTAGTTGAGATAGAGAGAGAAAGAGACATACGTAGCAATTGTCAAATAGTTAATATAAGCAGATTTTTTGTTTCTTTCTTCTAACAAAGAATGATTTCGGTTATGAATGAATAAACTAGTTTATCCTGATTGGTCCAAAACAAATTACGGATTCAGAACAGGACTCTAAAATCAGGTTATTATATATTTAAATTTCTTTGAATAACTGATAAAGTAGCATAATCAATAGAATTTTCTATTGAAACACGTTCGGATCGGTTATTTTCCCTTTGGAAGCAATTTGATGGTAATCATGCGAAATTTCCTACTCTGTCTTATTTCAATAGAATCCTTAAGAAGATATATCTTGGAAAACTGCCAAAAAGAAATAAAGAACACCAATGGCATGCTAAATTAGATGTTATTGACGTAAAGAAAGAATGTAAAAAAATAAATAAAAATAAATTAATAAAATTAGCAAGGAATCTGAAATATTTACTTTGTCAGAACGAACATACTTATTTACTTTACTCTTTCTAACTTTGTAGGGTCTTTCGATAGATAGCTACAAAGAAAAAACCTTCTGACGTAAGCTTCCGTCAGCTCAATTCTATCGTGGGGTTCGGAAATGACCTTGAAATTCAGCCATCCAGTATCGGCTGGATACCTTCTAGAAAAAGCACCTATTGAAGATTGGAAGGACTGGGTGCCTCAATTTGGTCAGAACAGAGTTGAATAATGTGGCGCTTTTGGTGCTTCCTGTCCTCTGGTGATACCATGATACAATTCTTCCAAAAACTGACATCTAATCTTGCAAATGGCGCTTTTTAAACCAACAAGGGCACTTTTTTGGTCTACTCTATTAAAATTGCACTTGCTACAACAAGACTGGGTTAATCAAATTTGAGAGTGGCTAGGTTCATCAAATTTGTACACAGCGATTTGCATTCTAATAAGCCACTTTGTTACAGAACACTTCAGTTGAATGTAATGACAATGATCCCATACTGTAGGTGCAGTGGGATTGATCTCTGCTTGGTAATACAAGACCCAGAGATCGAACTCAGCTGCAGCAATCCAAACAATAGCGGAGCAGGCAATGATCCCTATTCCTTGCTTTTTGTAGTTTTTTTTTGCAATTTATCCTTGCAAAAGTTTCACTACACCTTTGACATTTAGACTTCAAGATATTGTAAATTTGGACTGAACTTTTCTTTTTTTATTCCTTAAGGAAGTTCCCTTTCCTTAATCCTTCAATGATGTTAAGATAATTTCTGCATTCAGTTATGCGGTAATGTTTTTTTCTGGATAGGTTTCTTCCACTGAATGTTAATCAAACTCTGAAATTGCTTTGATACAAATAAAAACAAAACCAGGCATGCATGCAAAATTTTAGCTTGGAGGGGACATGTGTTTTAAGGAGTGAGACGAAACTTCAATAATTTGGGAAATTATGCTAAAATATTAGATAATGGATGGAAAATTACAAAATTTCGATATTACATGTTTGGTCGCTTGAGATTCTATTTCGTCAGCCACTGAAAATTTTAGACCTTTTCTTATTTGACTGTTGACAAAACAGCTATAGAAGAAAGTTCGCAGTTATTACTGGAATTTCTACTACTAACAACTCACCGCAGCATCAAGCCGCCTGATGCCAACACAGCTAAGCACGCTCCTCGTCAATCCTACTCTATTCAAAGTCTCCCTCTTTACACCCTCCCACGAAGTTCCCATTTCCCCTAAATCTTTCTTTATGACATCCTCCCACCCAAACCGTGGACGACCTAATTTCCGTTCAGACCAAAACGGATGGCCGACAAGGACAATATTCAGCAATCTGTCATCCTTCATCCGCAGAACATGCCCAAGCCATCTAAACTTTTCTCTCATTATAGCCCTAGAAAGCAGGATTGAACCGCACTTTTCGTACATCTTACTGTTTGAAATACGGTCAGTCAGCCGGATACCCACAAAAATCAGTAGCCAATTTCTCTGCAAAACATCTAACAAATCTTCATCCGCTTTTCGGAGCACCCAAGCTTCAGAACCATATTTGACCACTGTCATGATTATAGCTTCTAACGTTCTAATCTTGGTTTGCAGACTTATCTTCCTATTCTTCCAAACTTTTTTTTAACTGTGAAAAAACAACCTGGGCCTTGGCTATTCCACTCTTAACATCTTCACTGCTCCCACCGACTTTACTGATATTACCACCAAGGTAAGTGAAGCTGTACACCTGATTAATCTTTTCGTTACCCAATGTCACTTTTTCATCTTCACTTATTCCTAGCATTAGCAACTTAGTCTTTTTAACATTATTTTTAAACCTGAACTGGCACACTGAACTCGCAAAACGTCTAAAAGTTCATTCATTTTGCTCACACTTTCAGCAAGGATGCTTAATCATCAGCATAATCTAAGTTCAGGGAAGTTTTTCCTCCCCATTTGATTCCGTGTTCTCCCATTGCCTTTCTTGTGCTCCTTAAGACAAAGTTCATAAAAAATAACGGATATTCTGCATTTGTATACAAAAAAACTATGCAAAAATACATTTTAAGACTATCTATTTTCACTTACGCCATTTTACCGATGTGGAAATTTCATTATAATTATTTTTTTTCGTTTTTAAACCTCTTAACTTTCAGAATAAAAAAAATCGCTCAACCTCTAGACTTGGCGGAAATACCAAATGGGAAATGAAACTCAGAGAGTTTCACCTTTTTTGATTTATAAAAGTAAAATCAAAAAAGGTGAAAAAATGAAGATTTTCTCAGCCAGCGGCGAACCATGAAGAAGAAATAAGCAAATATTCCTACAAGGACCTCCGCCGAGTCGTCCTCAGTGCTAAACAAAAAAAAAAGAAAGAAAATCAACGAAAATCAAACCTTTCGAAGTTTACTTATCAAACGACAGAACAGAAACTAAATAAGAACCAGATTGGAATCAATGAAAAAGAAAACTACCAAGATGATTGGGCAATAATCCTTTGTTTTGCTATTGCTTTGGCTGGCCTAAAAATTCGTTCATCATTTGATGTGCAAATAGGTTCTTTCAAGTTGTACCGGGTGAAAATATTGATTGAGTCCTTCAAAATTAAACTGTCGTAAATTGGGCTTAATGAAATATCTCCAGTATCTCTATTTATTGCTAAATTTTGGTTCCAGCCAGCGACTTGTGAATTTTTGAACTCATGAATAGGCTCGAATCTGTTGTAAATTTAAGCTGTGATTTGAGAAAGACTGATGAAAACATTAATGTTTGCGGTCAACATTGATCGCGGCGCGCCATCGACATCTTACCAGCGGCGCGGCGCGCTGTTTTTGGCTCCGCCGCCACCGGTCTTCCCTCATCGGCGCGGCGCCGGGATCTAGTCTTGTTAGTAGCAGGAATCCGCAAAATTAAGGGTTTTCAATTCCTGCTTCAATCAAACATGATGCTGTCAAACTAATTTTTATGCTTAGAACTAGTCGTGATCACAAGAGGCACAATCAAAATTAGAAGATATAACTCCTGCCAAACTAAAGACCAAGAACCTATCTTTTTTGGATGTGTAGATGGTATTTCAAATGTAGAGAATATCTTGTTTTCTCGTTCTTTCAAATGACTTGGGTATATCTGGTTGACACGAAGGCGATTTTAAAAATAAAACTATACCTATCCCATAATAAAACTAAACCATAATAAAACTATCCCTATACCATTATAAAACTAAACCATAATAAAACTATACCTATCCCATAATAAAACTAAAACATAATAAAACTATGCCTATCCCATTTGTAGTGATTCATTGCGTTTACTTCTCTTCAATTTTTCCTGCTTTACCAGTTTACTATTTTTAAGGCGTTCACCACCCAAAATCCATACTCCTTGGATTCACATTTGTCACATTATTTGTAGTAAATTTCGGAATAAAGAAATAAATAATACTTGCTTTTCAAACTTTTTTACGGTTGAACATTTTTAAAATTCTTTAGCAACCTTACGATAGCAACTGAACTACACAAAAGCAAATAGATATCTTTTAAAAACTGTATTTAAACACAGAAACAAAGCACCGGTATAATTCTGTTTATTTCTAAACACTTATATTTATTATAAATAATTTTTTGAAATGATTTTAATTACTAATTAAGAAATAATTAAGTAACAATACTATTTCTCCCTATTTGACGAAAATAATAACCTTCTAACGATCAATTATTATTTAAATACAGAGACAACAAGCAGTCTAGGTATTTCAAATTGTGATAAATTTCTAATAAATATATATTTAGACTAATCAAAAAAATAAAATATATATTTTTAAAGCAGGAAATGTGATTCTGAACACGGTGTCTATTGAGACTAGACGTAAACATAATTATGCAGAGATTACTCCTACATGTCTTCAAAATCAACAATCTAGAGCCGTTAAATATTGTTGGATTTTATAACTGAACTAGAAATTATCCATCTTTAAATCCTAGATGCTTTGTAAATCGCTTATGTCACGCATTAGTGCATTCTAACAGCAATAACAGGCATTAATTTATTGAAGTTAAACCTACTATAACCCTGAGTGGAACATCCCTTTCATTTATCGAGCTTGTTAAAGGAAGTGTTGAAGAAAGATGGGCAGAACATCTTAAGAATCTGTTGAGCACTGATAAAGTTGAAGGAAATGATATAGAAAGGAATGGATAATTTGTCAATAATTTGGAAGTGAAGGGTGATTTATTTTGCGAGGAGAGTTAGAGGTGATAGTAAGAACTGAAATATTATGAGATAGAACTGAAATATTATGGGATAGAACTGAAATATAATGGGGTAGAACTGAAATTTAATGGGACCTCAGCTGATGATAGCATAGTAAATGAGTTTTTGAAACATGGTGGTTGCGAAATAAGAGATAGATTATTTCTGTAGATTATGATTTTTAAGATTTTTAAGTATGTAGATTATGTAGATTTTTAAGGAGGGAATATCTAGTGATTTTAGGAAAACTTTAATTCAATTCAGTTATAAGGAATGTGTTGAGAGTGGGTTTGGTAATTACAGAGGCACTAGCTTGATTTTTCTAGGAAGGAAATTCCATAGCATGATGATACATATTAGATTAAGACATCCTGTAGATGAAACTATGAAAGAAGAACAATTTGGTTTTTGAAGGGGAGAAGAAACCCTCCCCTCAATTTATAATTGAGAAGTATCTGAATCATCACAACCCTTTAGTAGTATCTTTACATATTATTAACAGACATTTCATTTAGCTGATAGAAAAGGATCAGTGAGGTCCTACCCCAAGTGATTACTGTTATGTACGAAAATACTATTGCCGCGGTTAAGGTAAGAAGTGAGTTTAACAGAAGATTTGGTGTAGATTCAGGAGTTAAGCAAGGTTGTGTCCTATCCCTGTTTATTTGGAATTATTTAGTAGGATTTGTCCTAGAGAACAGGGCAAAGTTTCTAAGAGAAAATGGTATCAATTGGCACGGCAAAACTCTCCCATTTTTTTTTTTCATTAGGAGTTAAACGGGGTTGCGATGTAACCCCATTTATATGGATCATTTTGATGGATTTTGTCCTAAAAAACACGACAAAGGCTATGGGAGAGCACGAAGTCCATTGGGAAAGTAAAAATCTCCTAGACTTAGATTCTGCAGATGATTTGTCCTAGATAAAAATGATAGCAAAATGAATGAATTTTTGAACGTTTGGAGAGTTCAGGGTTCAAGAATAGGTTTGAAAACTAATTAAAAGAGGATTAAGTCGTTTAACTAGGAATAAATGAGGGTGAATAGGATATGTTAGCTAACGATAATTTCAATCAAGTACATAGCTTCATTTATCTGGTTAGCATTATTAGTAAAGATGACGGATGCAGTAAAAATCTAACAAGTAGAATAGCCAAGACACAGGGTATTTCTTAAAATTGAAAAAAGTTTGGGAGAATAGGAAGATGAGTCTACGATCCACAGTAGACAGAATATACAATATGGACAAAGGCTATACTCTCCATTAAAAATATGTGACACATATTGAAAACCACACAAGATTCATACTCCGCCTTCGCGCACGCGCGACTCCGATGTACACATCACGAGAAGCCTATGAAAAAACCTGTTTTTTGTTGTTTTTTTTTTGTCCGACCACTAACAAGTGAACTAAGGCTCTGACGTATATGTCC
The DNA here is from genome assembly GCA_027921565.1 of Artemia sinica. Taxonomy (NCBI): domain Eukaryota; kingdom Metazoa; phylum Arthropoda; class Branchiopoda; order Anostraca; family Artemiidae; genus Artemia; species Artemia sinica. The sequence goes on from CM051272.1 coordinate 50,762,718, forward strand.
AGGGTCGATACGCGGGGTATCAAATGTGTGTCATGTTTGGAAAAAGAAGTCGCTACAGTCTACAGTGCTATTTTTTTTTCAATATTCACGGCGCCAGGTACTTCAAAGTATCTGATATGCCGCTATTCATTTACCTCGTCAAAAGATCCATCTGTAGGAAAAGGGAGGCTTGTGTTGGGTCTTCGTGTTTAGAGACGGCTGAGTGTGTCGTGGTATCGTCGGCAAAGTGATGCAGAGGGTTTGCGACGTTGTCTCCCATTTCGTTTATGTAGATAAGGAAAAGCGTAGGTCCCAAGACACTGCCCTGGGGTACCCCTGCTTTCACTGGATATTCGCGAGAAATAAACCCGTCAAGAACAACCCGCAGTGAACGATCGGAAAGAAAGCTCTCAATCACTTTTAACAGACATCCACGAACACCATACACATAGAGTTTCTTTAGCAGGCCACGGTGCCATACTCTGTCAAAAGCTTTCGCAATGTCGAAGGATAATAGCCTGATATCGTATCCCATTGCCAGAAGTTCTATCCACTCCTGATACTGGGCCACTAGGCAGTCTAATGTTGATCGTTTCCGGCGGAATCCATGTTGGCGATCGCCTAGAAGGCCATTTGATTCCAGGTACCGATGAAGTGTTTTATTTAAGGCGCTCTCGTAGACTTTGCCAACACAGGAGAGAAGGCTAATAGGCCTGTAGGAGCCCACGCTCGTTGGATCGCCTTCTGGCTTTAGAGTGGGTATAACATGGGCGGACTTCCATGTTCGTGGGAAGGTTCCGGAGCGAAAGGAAAGCCGGAAAAGCAATGACAAGCGTCCAGCTAGTTCTGCACTGCAGGACTTGAGGAAAACATTTGGTATGTTGTCAGGACCCGTGGCTTTGGTCACATCAAGATGCTGCAGAATGCGAAGGATCTTGGGAGCGGAAAAATTCACGCGTTCCAGGACAGTGTCGGTTCGGTCGGAGAAATTTGGCACTTCTCTACCGTCATCGTCTAGATTCGAGAATTCGGCAAAAGCCTTAGCAAGAGCTTTAGCCTTTGCCTGTGGATCTTGTACTACTGTCCCGTTAGTCTGGAGAGAAGGAATTGCGGTCCCCTTGGACGACGGTAAAGCCTCCTTGACAATTTTCCACCAACTCTTTGCCGAAGCAAGTTGAAGCTTGGTGGCAAATTTCTCCTTATACTGAACCCGGGACTGCCGAATCGCTCGAACTGCATCTTTGCGCGTATTTATGAATGCAATTCTGTCCTCTTCGCTCTTCGAAAGTAGCCATCGCTTGTGTGCCTTTTGCTTTGCTCGGATTGTCTTCTTACACTGGGCGTTGAACCAAGGTTTGTCCTTACTGGACACCTGGATCCGCTTTGAAGGGATATGCTTTTCGACAGAGTCAACTATGGCCTGCTGGTACTTATCTGCAGCTTTCTCTGGGGAAAGGCTCTCCACTTCTGAGAAAAAAGAACTCCTCCTGGAGAGCCTTCCTCTCCAGGAGGAAGGCTCTCCACTTCTGAGAAAAAAGAGTGTTTCTCAAACCGTCCCAATCACCTCTTTTGTATAGCCAGATTGTTCGCTCATGCTTTACTGGAGGCGGAATACGTAGGTTTCCACGTGCAACGACGGCAACGTGATCACTGGTTAAAGCATGAGCGTCTACCTTAAAGGAGTCAGGGTGATCTGTAAGGAAGAGGTCAAGACGAGATGATCCGTTTGGGCCGTGATACGTGTCGAAATCGGCAAGTTGTTCCAGCCCGTAAGAGAGAGATAGATCATACAAGTCCGACCCTTCCCTATCAGTATTTTTGCTGCGAAGCCACACGCTATGATGGATGTTGAAGTCTCCATGAAGGATAATGGCAAACTTAGCGTACTTGCCCCGAATATATTCGTGGGAGGCTTCAAGGTAGCTGGTAATCTGGTAAGTTGGAGGGTTATACACGGTACCGACGATCACAGATTTATTTGGGAGGGTCACCCTAACCCACAGAGCTTCTTCGCCTGCTGAATCTGGTATGTTCAGGCATGAATAAGGTATATGGCTCTGTATATAAACAGCGACACCTCCTCCTCCGTATTTAGCGCCGTCAGTACGCTCTCGATCCCGCCTGAGGAGCGTGTATCCCTGTATGGCAACCTCAGTGCTCTGTATTTCTTGGTTTAGATTGGTCTCAGTGATGCACATGATAGATGGCTTGACCGAGTTCACTAAATGTAGGAACTGGTCAAACTTAGATCTGAGACCTCGTACATTGCAGTGGGCTACCGTAAACAGGTCCGTTTGGATGGTCGGTGGACGTGCTACAGGTCGTCGTCGTAATGGCTGTTTGGTCCGAGGCTTTTTGTTGTTAATCATAACCAGGTAAAAGAAGCTTTGCCGGGTGGTTAGCCCAACAAAGCCCGTAAATCCTGCCACGCACCTCATTACCGCATATTCAACATGGAGGCCATGTCAGTGGCCAAGTGTAGCTCTGATACGTCAGCCTTTCGACAGCCTAAAGGAAATTTGTTAAATGTTTTCCAAAGACTAAGGACTGTTTTAGGTACTCGTTTAAGTGATCATACGTCATAGCAGTCATACGTCATCAGAGCAGATCATAAGTCATACGTCAAGCAGTAAACTGCACGAAAAACATGATTGTATTTCGCATTCTAAAACTATAATGAAAGAAAGAAAGGTTAAGTAAGCTGGATCGCGGTTTTCGGATGAACTTTCTACCAGAGAGGCTTCAGATGAATGAAACTGTTTCCAGATGATTATGGATTAAACCTCCATTTCATATGATGGAAAAACATGGGTGAAGTATGAGTTTAGGTGTTGAGGGGGTGAATGCTCTTCTAATTTTGTTTTTAATTTGGCACCTGTTACTACTAAAAGCTGCATAACAGCATTTTGACCATCCCTCTCGGGCCTAGCGAAAAGAAGGTCGTCCCTAAAAGGTGGAGAAAATGGTCAAAGGAAAGGATTTGAAGGAAATTAGAACTACTTGGGAGATGGAAAGAGTGAAGCTTCGAACAGACTGGGTTGGAGGAGGAGCCTAAACCGATTTATTGGCGTCAGGCGGCTTGGAGCTGCAGGGAGTTGTTAGTAGTATTCCTAGTAGTAGAGCTTTAAGTATAACGTTGAATTTTACACTCAGCCTAGATTAACCTGCATCATACAATAAATGAGTAAAAAAAATGATCTCTGTTTAAAGTCTTATTGAAGCTTATTGTAGGACTATATGCTACCCCCTTCGACACGCCAGAGATAAAATAAAAATTGCTATGGGTATAAATTTTTATGAGTATAAAATTACTATGTTCACTTTCAGTGTAAGATTGATAAGTCACATAACCTCTATCCTGTTATGTGTCAGTAGATTATTTCTATGTTATTATATCTGCATCTTACTTGTATTATTTGTTATGTTGTGTAATTCGAAATAACGTATTTTCTATAATTGTATTATTTTTTCTTCTTTATTCTTTCTTTTTTGTTCACTTTGTTTTACTCTATTTTGAATCCTTGTGTGTTCTTTTGGGTAATAAAGATATTAATTGATCGATTGATATGTTATGGAATAGCTTGTTGAAATTCTACCTAGTTCAAAATAAGTTTAAAAAAAATATTTTTCTTATAAGTTTACACTGCTAGTTCCTTTGCTCGCGCCACCTCCGGAGCCCAAACGTTTTACGAACGAAGGATTGTAGGCTGCCAAAAACTCTGCCTTTTGGCAATTCAACTGAAGCCAATCGAAAAAAAGAACGCCCTTGAACAAGAAGGGGAACAAGGAGGGGAAATTATAACATACTGTAGGTAATTTATGTTTTTTTTATTCCTAAAATCGTGGCACCAGGTACATTTAAATAACTGATTTACCGCTAGTCGATAACTTTGTTCCATCACGAGGTTTTAAATGACTGTTGAACTTTTTTTTTGAAGGAGTTGACGGTGAAACTCTTAGGGATAACATCCTCAGGGAGGTCATTCCAAATCAAAGTGCACCGTCGAATGAAGCTGTTCTTCAAGTACTTTGTTCTCGGCGTGTCAATCTTAAGATAATTGGACCTTATGGAAAACAGCCATAGACGCGACACCAAACTCTTCAATAACAGACTGAAGGGAATCAGAGAGGATGAATGAACCTCATCATAAGGGACTAAAACTTGTAAAGTGGGACGATCAAGCTGGTCGGTAGAAGGTTTTTACAGTGAAGTGTAATCCGCTGCTTTCTTGCACAGTTCTCATCTGATATAGGTAGATTTTCCCATAGGCATCAGGAGAAGGGGATTTCAAGGAGACAAAACTCGTCGACTCTCTTTATAGCTTCATTAGTGAAGAGGAAGTTGGGGTGCATGCGCGGCACTCTCGGTCCAGAGATCAACTTCTCCTTTGTTTTGATGTATTTAAATTAACCATCCATTTATCAGACCAATTTTCAATTTCCGAAAGATCTGTCTGTGTGGGTAGGGAGGCGAGAGCTTGGTCTTCGTGTTTCTGAGATGGCTACGTCTGTTGTGGTGTCCTCGACGAAGTTATGCAAAGAGCTTGCAATGGTGTTTTCTATGTAATTTCGGTAGAGATTGAAAACGGTAAAGCGTAGTTCACAATATACTACCTTGCGGCACGCCTACCCTTATTGGATATTTTTGGGAAGTTAACCCGTAAAAAACAACCGGCTATGAATGATCAGAAAGAAAGCTCTCGATCACCTTTAACATACGTTCCGGACACCAAACACGTAAAGTTGCTTTAGTAGGCCACGATCCTTACTCTATCTAAAGCTTTAGCGATGTCGAATATCATTAGCCTGATCTATCTTTTTTCTAGAAGGTCGATCCGCTCTTGGTGCTTGGCTACTAGGCAGTCGAAAGATGAAAGTTTTCGGCGGATTCCGTATTGGTGGTCACCTAAAAGATCATCTGACTCTAGGTATTGATAAAGAGTATTTTGGAAACGCTTTTATTTTATTTTATGGTGTTTCATATATATGGCTTTACCTACAGTACTATTATAAAGGAAGTGGGAATTTCTTGGGAGAGCCAAGATGACAGCTTTGAATAGAGGATTTACTTCCCATAGACAACCCTCGACTACGGCTCACAGGTTAGATCTAGCCAAAGGGACAGATGGCTTAAGACTTCCTTCAGTCAAATCTGAAAAAAGTAACTGAAAAAAACTGTCTAAATAAATAGCACGTCACTATACTGTCTCAGACTATCTTTAATTATCTCTTAAGAATTATCTTTAATGAGGGTAAAGTGCCCCTTCTTCGGAGAGCCAATCTAGTTGCCCTTAAGGAAAGGAGAACAAAAATTTCTTTGCGTTTCGCTAACAATGCCTTTCACAACCCTTGGAAAAGTACCCTATTTCCTAGTCAATATTCACCCCTTCGACCCCGCCTCCCGCGTTCTGCTCCAACCAAAATCCCCCTCCTTGCCCCAATAAAAGCTTCCACTGAAAGATATAGAAATACTTTCGTCCCTTACATAGTTGAAATACTCAATCAGTGAATCTCCTCCTCCCCCTTTATCTCCCTTTTCACCTTATATTTTTGTCGTTCATTTTGCAAGTTTAGATCTTTCTATTTTTTGGTCGTATAACTAAATTGTTGTTGTTTTTATTATTTTGTTCCTTTTTGAATTTTACGGGTTTTTCTTCGTTTTGACATTTTGCTGACTTCGTTTTGACATTGACCTTTTAATTTTCGAGTTTTAATTGTTTTTGACATTTTTACTTATTTAACTTTGACCCTTGTATAATTTTGTTGCTGTTGTTTGTTTTCGGTTTTTTCTTTGTTTTATTGACGCTAAAGTGCGAACACGGCCCATTTGGGCTTGTGATGGTCATTTTTCAGCAATAAATCTTATCTTATCTCTACCAAAATACATGTCACTAAACTTCGTGAATGGATTGCAGAATAAAAGCAAAATATAAAACCATACTGAACCTTTTGGGTCCACTGATCCCAGATCGCGTGGTATCACCCGAATCGACAGCAGTTACATCATTTACAGCTATAATTGACGGGGTTGAAATAGATTTGTGAAGAAAACTGTTTCTGCTACCTGCTAGGTTTTGGCCTCGACTGCGAGTCTGAAAAAAGAAAGTTTTTGACAAGGAGCATAAAATTTTTATAGAAAGACAATACATATTCAAAAGTCAAAAGTCCATCCATCATTTAGTATTTGTGGCATTCATGGATGCTTGTATCTGTGACTACAAGAAGTGGAGGGTTCTCAGAATTGTTTCTTCCCAGTATTTAAATTATTTTTTGCGTTTTACTATTTTTTCTAGTCGACCAAAGAAATGCAAATGTCTGTCTCCAAGCTTCAGCGCCGCCATATTGTTACGATAGAGCCATGATTCCCAAAATGGTCCAAACGGACCCCCACGGGTCTACGCTGGCTTCCCAAAAAAATGTGGGGTCACAATTCGTAAACGGGGGTCTACGAAAATTTATATGGTTTAGATAGCGAAGAACCAAAATGCTGGCTTGACTTAACCTATTAGTATTTGCTGGTAATATTTAAAGAAGCTCAGCGGCTGTTACTTGTAAGAACGGTAACCATAATTCGCTGTGTCATCCACTAACAACACCTAATAGCCAAAAAATTGATTGATAAGATTGCACCAGTCGCTTCAATATGTGACTATTGCAGTCAACAAAATAAGAACCGATTCATTGAATACGCGTTTATTTGCACAATTGTGTGATGATCACCGCAGTACCAGGCCGCCTGAGGCCAACACAGTTAAGCACGCTCCTCCACCCCAATCTAATCAAAGCCTCCCTTTTTACACCCTCCCATGAAGTTCCCATTTCCTTTAAATCTTTCTTTATGAAGTCCTCCCGCCCCAGACGAGGACGACCTGGTTTCCGTTTAGCCCTACACGGTTGGGCGAAAAGAACAATCTTCGGCTACCTGTCATCCTTCATCCGCTCAACGTGCCCTAGCCAACTCAATCTTTCTTTCATTATAGCCCTAGAGAGCAGTATTGAACCACATTTTTCGTACAGCCTATTGTTTAAAATACGGTCAGTCAGCCAGGTACCTAGAACAATCCTTAAGCAATTTCTCTGGAAAACATCTAGCAAATCTTCATCCGCTTTTCGGAGCGCCCATGCTTCAGAGCTATATTTTATCACTGTCATCACTGTGGCTTCTAATATTCTAGTCTTGGTTTGCAGACTTATCTTCCTATTCTTCCAAACTTTTTTTTAACTATAAAAAAACACCCTGAGCCTTGGCTATTCTACTTTTAACATCTTCACTGCTCCCACCATCTTTACTAATAACACTACCAAGGTAAGTGAAGCTGCCCACCTGATCAATCTTTTCATTACCCAACGTGACCTTTTCATCTTCACTTATTCCTAGCCTTAGTGACTTAGTCTTCTTAACATTAATTTTCAAACCAATTCTAGCACCCTGAACTCGCAAAACCTCTAAAACTTCATTCATTTTGCTCACACTTTCATCTAGGATGCTTAAATCATCAGCATAATCTAAGTCCAGGAGACTTTTTCCTCCCCATTTGATTCCGTGGTCTCCCATTGCCTTTCCTGTGCTCCTTAAGACAAAGTCCATCAAAATAATCCATATAAAGGGGGATAGAACACAACCCTGCTTAACTCCTGATTTAATACAAAACCAGCTGCTAACCTCATTTCACATCCTCTAGCTTTTCTAAAACTGCACTGTTCTTCTCTTAAAACTTTGTCTACGGCATCTCTCAGTCTAAAAAGTATCATTATTAGTAAGTAATTTACTACCTAGAGACCAGACTAATCCCTCCATAATTACCACACTCACTTTTATCCCCTTTCTTATAAAGTGGCTTAATTAAGGTTTTCCTAAAATCGTTAGGTACTTCCCCTTTTTCAAAAATCATATTCATAATCTTCAGTAACTTATTTCTAACCTCAGAGCCACCATATTTAAGAAACTCATTTACCACCCTATCAGCAACTGGAGCCTTATTATTTTTTAATCCTTTTAGTACTGTCGGTAATTCTTCCTCACAAAACAAATTTTTCTTCACATCCAAAGTATCACAAACTTTTTCATTTTCCTCTATGTCTTTTCCTGCAACTCTATCTCGGTTTAGCAAATTCTCAAAATGTTCTGCCCATCTCTCTTTAATTCTTTACTTATCGCTAATTGTGGCCCCATTCCTATCTTTATCTGGGCCAAGTCCGGATTGACTACCCCCTCTCATCTAGAAGATCTGGAGGATCTTAAAGATCCTCGGCAATTTTATCCATGGCCTCCACTTCACATCTCCTAAGTTCATATTTTAATGCTTTCTCCACTTTCTTTACATTCCTTTTGTTTTCATATGATCTATCACTTAGATAATTCTTGTACAAGTCCTTTCTCCTTTCTATTAAACATAAAGTTTTTTCACTAATATTCTTAGCTGCAGTCCTAGCTTATGTATATATATATATATATATATATATATATATATATATATATATATATATATATATATATATATATATATATATATATATATATATATATATATATATATTATATATATATATATATATATATATATATATATATATATATATATATTTCTAACCATATCCTAACCAGTTTCAGCTTTAAAAATCCGAAAATGTGGGTATTTATATGTACATATCCAATTACAAGGGTGGGGGGGGGCTTCCCAAATCAGTCGAAAAAAAATTGGTCAGCTAAGGTTTCATTTCTGTAGATGCACAAAATAATGGAATTATTAGTCATGCCATTGAAGGAAGAATTTACTTTAAGTAGCCAAATACTCTGAAAACACCCTGATATTGTTATTATTATTATTTTTTTTTTTTAAACATCAAAAATCAAACAACTCGTGATACTGTAACGTAAGGAGCGACCCGGCTCAATAGTAACCGAAACTCTAAAAAACAAAATTTTTATACCAATAGATATATCAAAAGAATCGTATTTTTATTAAGTTCATTAAGTTTAGTCACATCTAATAAAGAATACGGGCCTGAGAAAATTTGCCTTATTTTCGAAAAAAGGGGAAATACCCCTTAAAAGTAATAGAATCTTAATGAAAATCTGATCATCAGATTCAGCGTATCGGAGAACCCTACTATGAAGGTTCCAAGCCCCCTTCTTCATAAATGTGGAATTTTGTATTTTTTGTCATAAGAAAGATCACAGATGCGTGTTTGGCGTCGCCATTACCTCATACGTTGGTACATATATTAACAGAAGTTTCTCCGGTTTTGCAATACAAAGAACGGGGTTAAGACACCACGAATCCTCCGAAAAACTTTTTCACAAGGATCCAATTCTTCTCACATGGCCGAATCAAATCAGTTTCTGTTTTATGGTACAAGGGGTTAAACGGATAGACACTATCCAAGGTAGTTTCTTGGTTTTAATTCAACATATAAAACATTTTTTATTTAGTAAAAAAGAAAATGACTTTATGGTTTTGTTTATGTATAAGCCTGGTTTTTAGTAGGCCAGATAATTATTTGTATTTTAATGGTTTAGCTGCGGTAAATCCAGTATTTGGGTATGGATAATACCTTTCATAAGTTAACATAAGGTCATAACAGCTTGGCCGTATAGACCGTCATTACATAAGGTCATAACGCATAGGGCGTATAGACCGTCATTACATAAGGTCATAACGCCTAGGGCGTACAGACCGTCATTACATAAGGTCATAACGCCTAGGGCGTACAGACCGTCATTACATAAGGTCATAACGACTAGGGCATATAGGCTGTCATTACATAAGGTCATAACGCCTAGGGCGTACAGACCATCATTACAGAAGGTCATAACGCCTAGGGCGTATAGGCCGTCATTACATAAGGTCATAACGCCTATGGCGTAAAAACCGTCATTACATAAGGTCATAACGCCTAGGGCGTATAGGCCGTCATTACATAAGGTCATAACGCATAGGACGTACAGACCGTCATTACATAAGGTCATAACGCCTAGGGCGTATAGGCCGTCATTACATAAGGTCATAACGCCTAGGGCGTATAGGCCGTCATTACATAAGGTCATAACGCCTAGGGAGTACAGACCACCATTACATAAGGTTATACTGCCTACAGCGTATAGGCCTTCTGGCAAGGAAAGCTGGAAAAATCTGAAAAATATGTTTCAGTTTTTGACAGTTGTTAATAATCAGCTGGTTGTAAAAGTACTTTTTTATGCTAATGATGTGGCAAAAATATATTCGGGATCAATAGCTTTACCTTTCAAAAATTTCTTTTAATACTGACAGTTGCACTGAGTCTTTGAAAGGTTTTGACAGAAAGCCGGAAAAATCTGAAAAATGTGTTTCAGTTTTTGACAGTTGTTAATAACCAGTGTCGCAGCGTCTAATTATAAAGATTTTATAGTTGGATAGAATTATGTATTTATAATATTGTATTTGTTTAAATAATCACTACAGGATGAAATGAAAAATATGAAGTCACAGATTGTTTGTTTACAAAATGATGGATGACCCTTTTCCGAGCGTGACCATACCTCCAAGACTAACAGGGGTGAGGGCCCCTCAACAACGCCCTCGAGAGACCGAGAAGATACAGGTGATGGCAAATCTGAGAATGAGGATAATGATTCTTTGCATTTCGATGACGAGCAGTCGACGGTAGACACCGATCCCGGAACAGATGACAAGATCTCTTTGGCAGAGTCGCTGGACCTTGTATACGAAGTACTGGCTGACACCATTTGCCCCAGGCCTACAATTACCGGCCAACAGCCTCGCTCGGCGGCAGTGCTTGTTTTGGCAATTGAGCCATTCAAGAGAAAATAGCTTATCACGTTACCTTTCTCCCCAATGCTGAAAAACTTCATCAAGCAGCGCTCAGAAGAACTGCAGTCAACAACAAAGAATAAGTCATTCTCAGAACGTGGTACTTTCTTTGATCCTCTCGACAAACCGGGCCGAGCGAAAGCTTACAAATGTCACCACACACATTTGGCTTCACAGGCGCGCGCAGTTCTTTGTTTCGGACTTGCACTCTTTGAGTAAAACTTCCCCTTTTTTCCTTGGTTTTTACCCCCTTTTAGATTTTGGCAGCTGGCAACCTTGGTGGTACGCCAAAATCATGGAACAAAACATTAGAGAAGTGAATTTTTGTATCTTATTTGTAATTATTTGTATTTTAATCATTTGGGTGTGTTAAATCCCAATATTTATGGTATGGTATAATACTCATTACATAAGGTCATAACACCTAGGGTATACAGCCCGTCATTCAATAAGGTCATAACGCCTTGGGCGTACAGACCGGAATTACATAAGGTCATAACACCATTGGGTGTACAGACTACCATTACGTAAGTTCATAACACTTTGGGTGTACAGACCGTCATTACATAGGGTCACAACACCTTGGGTGTACATGCCGTCGTTGCATAAGGTCAAGTCACCTTGAGTGTACAGACCGTCATTAAATAACGTCATAACGCCTTGGGCGTACAGACCGGCATTACCTAAGGTAATAACACCTTGGGTGTACAGGCCACCATTACATAAGGTCATAACGCCTTGGGAGTACAGACCCTCATTACATAAGGTCATAATGCTTCGGGAATACAGACCGCCATTATATAAGGTGACGACGCCTTGGACGTACGTACCGTCATTGCATGTTATTGTAACGACTACAGCGCTGGCCTATAGGTCTGTTCTGGCATGGGGTAAGTTTTTCTGGTGATTAGAGTTGAAATTACTTCCAGCATCTAATTACAAATATGCTATGCTAGCTGGATAACAGTATATACTTATAATATTGAAGAAAATATCGTTTCAAAACGTAGTACTTTCTTTGACCCTTTCGGCATCCCGGACCGAGCGAGAGCTTACAAATGTCAAGACACATTTTCAGCTTCACAGGCACCACGCATAAACCCAAAGTTCATTTTGTTACCATCAACTGCATAAATTGAGAACATAAAGTTCATATCAGTTGACAGAAAATCGTTCTTGGCGTTAGATTCTTCCACACGAGTGACTCTGAGCATGCTATCATACAGTGACCTCACGTTAGGTACTGTCATAAAGATGTTAAAGGCAGAGAACGTCTCTCCTGACACTATCCCAAAAACTGATAAAGTTCTTGGATTCTGTTAATAGATGTCAGCAGCATCTTTCAAATATTCTTTCTAGAGCGTACTCAAAATTGAGGTTTATGAGAAGAGATACTGTCTCGAACTCAATTCCTGAGTTGTCTCAGGAGATTAGGAATAAACCGAGATTATTATCTCTGGAAAGTATTTCATGTTTTTCCACCGACTTTAAGGACCTAATTCACAGAATGAGGTTAGGGTTCATTTTCAAAACAAAATCTATCAGTTAAAGTGCCATCGTGAGCTACGGTCATCTTCAAACCATCCAATTGCAAGCTTACATGAACAAATAGATTCTGCACAATTACCAAAAGTCATTAGTACAGAACAATGTAAAGACCATTATGATTCTCCAGCACAGACTTGGGTTCATGCTGAGCGAGAAATCAGAATTGCAACCTATGTGACGGATCACATTTCTCGGGTTTCTGGTAGACCTCGAGGTAAAGAGGGTGTGCCTAACCCCGGAAAAGATTCAGAACTTGATGCATGCAATCAAGGCAGCTCTGGAAAAATCGCATACCTCAATAAGGCAACTGATGAAGCTGATTGGACTCATCAATGCGGGCTCAAGAGCAATTCCTTTCAACGGACTACATCTCAGAAAATGTCAGTTAGTAATGCTCAGATTGTGGCACAGGTCCTGGAACAACATATATTTAAACATCCTAATTACGACAGAGATGAAAGAGGCATTTTCACCGTGGCTGAACAAAGATTGGCTGAGTCAAGACCTTCCTCTCAAGCCCCCTATTGTTTCCGAAACAATATTCACCGACAGCTCAACCTACGGGCGGGGTGGCTATCTAGAGGACCCACATCAAGACACTTCGGGGACTTGGTCTCCAGAAGAGAAATCTCTTCATACCAATTGCCTCGAGATGAGAGCCGTAGCCAACACAATCAAAGCCTTTGCGGAGGAGCTAAGAAACGAGGTAGTCATGGTAGCGACGGACAATTCGACTGTAGTCAATTACATAAACAAAGAGGGCGGAATCTGTTCTTTTTCCCTAGAGGAGGAATCCATAAAGCTCTTCGAGATTACGATAGCCCTGAACGTTCACTTGAGGGCAAGACACATCGCCGGGTCACTCAGTCTAGTAGCCGACACACTGTCACGAGAAGGGAAAGGTCTGCCCACGGAATGGAGTCTCAACGAGAGTGTTTTCAGAGCCCTGTCAAAAGAGTACGGATTGCCAGAAGTCGATCTATTCGCGACTCGACTGAACCGGAAGATCGACGTATGTTTCTCACCAGTTCCAGAGTCTCTTGCGATCGGCACAGATGCCCTTGTCTGCGATTGGTCGAACAAACACAGCTATGTCTTCCCTCCATTTGCCCTGATCCCAAAGGTTCTGGAGAAGGATCGAAAGTCTGTGAACTGCCAAATAACGCTAATTGCTCCGCGATGGCCTCGCCAAGCTTGGTATACGAATCTTCCCAACCTGCTAGTAGACTTGCCTATACCCCTCGGACATCAGTCAGGTCTCCTCCAGCAGGGTCGACTTCGCCACCCAGCACTAAGGAATCTAAATTTACACGGCTGGATGATATCGAGCATGGACTCGAAAAGAGACGTTTTTCTAAGGAATCAGCCCGTGCGATTGCCCGGCCCAGCGACGATCTGCCATTGAACTGTACAATGGAAAATGGCAAGTGTTCGTGGGTTGGTGTAGTGAAAGGAAGATTAATCCTCTTGAAACCAGTACTCAGACAGTTGCAGAATTCATGATATATCTAAAGACTGGTCGAAACCTCGCACCATCAACAATAGAAGGTTATAAAGCAGGAATACGCGGAACGATAGCTCTAGCTACAGGAACAAATATCAGCAAAGATACTTGTTTAACGAAAATGATACAGAATTTTGGCACGAGTCACCGCGGACACAACATGATATTCCTGCCTGGGACCTTGGCCTTGTTCTAAGGTATTTTAGAACTTCACGATTTCTTGACTTGTGGAATATTGATATGAAAGATCTTACTCTTAAGACGGTATTCATTACTGCCATCGCATCTGGTCGTCGAAGGAGTGAAATTCATGCCTTGTCCTTCAGTACAGCACAATTTTCGGATAATTCAGTAACTCTCAGGTTTCTCCCTTCGTTTAGACCCAAAACCGTGAAGCCTCATGAGATACCTTCTCCTATCCTTCTTCCCGCGCTAGATGTAGATCCAGCTTTGTGTCCAGTGAGAATACTATCAGCCTACGAACAGCGAACGGCTAACGTGGCGGTCAGAAAAGGGAGAAAAAGGTTCTTCATTCCTTTTTTCTAAAATAGCACCACGAGAGGTGACAGCTGGAACCATTTCTTCTTGGATAAAGCAGGACATAACTATGGCATATGAGGCCGCAAAAGAAGAGTGTAAAAAATGGAAAACACACGACACAAGATCCATGGCGTCGTCATGGGCGCTATCAAAATCAGTACCACTTGCTGATATAATGAGTGCTGCTGGCGGGTCTTTGGAGTTTACTCCCAGACAACACTACCTTCATGAAATGGAAGATCAAACCGATGCTCTACATTTCGTTGCGGTTCAGACAGTTTCATAGTTTATACATTTGAATATTTGAGTTTGAAACTAATTTTTTATATTAGTTGATTTATGAACCCACCACCAAATCGGTTGGAATGTAAGCTTCTGTTAATAGACGTACCAACGTATGAGGTAATGGCGACGCCAAAACCGAACTTTCGAATGAAACTTCAGTTTGGCTAGCCGATACTTACCTCATACGTTGGTACATAGAGTCCCTCCCTCCTCCCCGCTCATAGAGAGTTAAGGAATTATAAGGGATTTAGTTAAAAACAGAAACTGATTTGATTCGGCCATGTGAGAAGAATTGGATCGTTGTGAAAACGTTTTTCAGAGGATTTGTGGTGTCTTAACCCCGTTCTTTGTATTGCAAAACCGGAGAAGCTTCTGTTAATAGATGTACCAACGTATGAGGTAAGTATCGGCTAGCCAAACTGAACTTTCATTCGAAAGTTCGTTTTTTTTGTTTTTTTTTTCAGGGGTGATCGTATCGACCCAGTGGTTCAAGAATATCGGGAAAGGGCTCATTAGAAAGGATATTAAAAGTTCTAGTGCCCTCTTTAAGTAACCAACTGGACAACTGGGCCCCCTCCCACGCCCATTTTTTCCCAAAATTATTTGATCAAAATTTTGAGATAGTCATTTTGTTCAGTATAGTTGAAAGATTAAATAATTAAGCATTTAGGTGTAATTAAAAAAAAATCAGAAAAATAAGTTTTTCAAAGAAAAGTAAAGGCAATTTTAAATTTAAGCTCAGCAGATACAAATATTTGTTAAAATTCAAACTCAAAACAAGCAGAAATTACTATTAAAGAATAAATGAAACCAAAAACGAACGGAAATTAAATAAACAATCATAGCAGAAAAAATACAACAAGTAATAAAACAAATGAATAAATAGATCTTAAAGCAAGTATTGCTTAGATAGAATATGAAAATCAAGCTTAGAACGAAAACAAAAATATTTTGATATTGAAGTATAAATGAAACTTAAAACGAACAGAAACTAAATAAACAATCAATGCAAACAAACATACAATAGATATTAATGTAAATGAATAAATAAATCTTAAAACGAGTGAAACTTAAATTGAATATGAAAATCAAGCTTGAAACGAACAAAAATTACTACAAACAAGAGTTTGGGGTATCGCCTCCTTCTCTCACTGTAAAAGTCTAAAACCTACTGCGTCATTGGCGCTTTACTGAAAACCAATTTTATGACAAATATTTTCTTTTTTATTTAATATTGAAAATAAACATTAAAATTGTAGTAAATTTTGAACTGATGAGCTTTCAACAAATAATATCATTATACATCAAATATTCAGTTTAATTAATTAGCTCTTTCTAAAGTTGTTCAAGGCGAATATAGTTTCACTACATACAAGAGTTTGGATACTGCCTCCTTCCTTAACTGTGAATAAAAACCAAAAGCCTACTGCGTCACTGGCGCTTAACTGAAAACGAATTATATTACAAATATTTTCTTTGCCAGTTCTTACAGCATTGAAAATAAAAATAAAATTACAGTAAAATAAATTCTTGAACTCATGGATCTTTCAACAATAAATATCATTATACATCCAATATTCAATTTGATGTTGTTTATGCTTTCCAACACTGTTCAAGACGCATATACTTTTCATCATATGAGCACTCTCCGAAATTTTTTATCAGATGTGCTTGGGGAAAAAGGGCTGGGGGGGGGGGGCTCGAATCACTTTTGACTCTTAAAAAGGGCACTAGAACTCTTGATTTCCAATCGAAAGAGCCCCCTTTGAAGTTTATACGACGACTCCTTCTATACGAAGTGCCTCTGGGGAAAAAATAAATGGAGTGTGGGGGAGGCTAGCTGCCCTCCAATCACTTTTGAGTCTTAAAAACTGAATTACAGCTTTCAATTTCCAATCAAATGAGCCCTCTATAAAGTTTATAGAACATCCCTTCCATAACAACCATGTATGCCCCCAGGGCATAACTTACAACGCCTACCCCCGGGCCCTGGGGGGCCCGGGGGTGTCAACACCGGAGTTTTTGTTATCTGAACTTTGAACTATTTTTAACAAAATTTCTATCTCAAAATTTTTATCTGATTAATTTAGGGCGTGGAGGGGGGGCTAGTTGCCCTCCGATCTCTTTCGACTCTTAAAAAGTGTACAAGAACTTTCTATTTCCAACCAAATGAGCCCTCTCCGAAGTTTATACGAGCATCCCTTCCATAAGAACTATATATGCCCCCAGAGCATTACTCATAACGCCTGCCTCCGGGCCCTGGGGGCTTGCGTCGACACAGGAATTTTTCTTATCTGACCTTTAAGCTATTTTTAAAGAAATGGCTATTATAAAATATTTATCGGATGGGCTTGGGGAAAAATGGGTGTGTGTGGGGGGGGCTAGTTGCCCTCGGATATCTTTTTACTCTTAAAAAGTAAACTACAACTTTCAATTTCCAATCAAATGAGCCTGCTCTGAAGTTTATACGAGCATCCCTTTCATAAAAACCATATACGCCCCCAGGATAACACTTACAACGCCTACCCCCGGGCCCTGGGAGAGTTTTTGTTATCTAATTTTTGAACAATTTTCAAATACCTGGCTATCCCAAAATTTGTAGCGGATGGGTCTGGGGAAAAAAGGACGTGGGGGGCTAGTTGCCATTAACTCTCTTGACTCTTAAAAAGTGAATTAGAACTTTCAATTTCCAATCAAATGAGCCCTCTATGAAGTTTATACGAGCGCCCCTTCCATAAGAACCATACATGCCTTTAGGGCATAAATTAGAACGCCTTCCCCTGGGCCATGGGGGGTTGTATTGACACCGGAGTTTTTCTTATCCGACCTTTGAACTATTTTTAACAAAATGTATATCTCAAAATTTTCATCAGATGGGTTTGGAAAAACAAAGCTTGGGGGGGAGGCTAGCTGCCCTTGGATCTCTTTTGACTATTAAGAAGTGAGCTAAAACTTTCAATTTCCTATCAAATGTGCCTTCTCTGAAGTTTATACGAGCATCCCTTTCATAAGAACCATATATGCCCCAGGGCATAACTTACATCGTCTACCCCCCAGCCCTGGGGGGTTGTGTCGACACCTGAGTTTTTGTTATCTGACTTTAGAACAATTTGTAACTTAATGGCAATCTCAAAATTTTATCGGGTGCATTTGGGGGAAGAGGGCGTGGGGGAGGGGCTAGTTGTCCTCCAACCTCTTTTGACTCTCAGAAACTGAACTAGAACTTTCAATTTCCAATCAAACGAGACTTCTCTGAAGTTTATACGAGCATCCCTTCCATAAGAACCATATATGCCCCCAGGGCAAAACTTATAACCCTTGCCCCTAAGACTGTGGGGGGAGTGTCCTGCTCAAAGATATAATTTCCAGAACTTTCAACTACGTTGAACAAAATTGCTATCTCAAAATTTTGATTGGATGTGTTTGGGGAAATGGTGGGCGTGGAAGGGGTGTTAGTTGCCTTCCAATTACTTTCGACTATTAGAAAGGGCTCTAGCCATTTAATTTTCCAATCAAATGAGCCCTTTTTGATATTTCTACGACAATACTTTCTATAAAAACCTTATATGCCCCCATGGCCTAACCTACAACCCTTTCCCTGAGGGCTGTGGGGGGTTGTTATCCTCAAAGAACTAATTTCCAGAATTTTCAACAACGTTGAACAAAACGGTTATCACAAAATTTTGATTGAATATGTTTAGGGAAAAGGTGGGCGTGAGAGGGGGGAGGTTAGTTGCCCTCAAATCACTTTCGACTATTAAAAAGGGCACTAGCCCTTTGATTTTCTTATCGATTGAGTCCTTTTTGAAGTTTCTATGACAAAGCTTTCTATAAAAACCGTATATGCCTCCATATTCAAAAACATAATTTCTATTTGGAAATCAACTACGTAGAACAAAATAGCTATCTCAAAATTTTGATTGGCAGTGTTTGGGAAACTGGTGGGCGTGGAATGGGTGTTAGTTGCCTTCCAATCAGTTTTGACCCTTAAAAAGGGCACTAGAACTCTCGATTTCCAATCGAATGAGCCTCCTTTGAAGTTTTTACGACGACCCCTTCCATTTGAAGTGCCTCTGGGGAAAAAATAATAATAATAATCAGAGGCAACGCTATAGCGTTGCCTATAGTAAAGGCCATACGGCTCCAATGTTTTATTATTTATTTATTTATTATTTATTTTTTTCCCGGAGGCACTTCATATGGAAGGGGTCGTCGTAGAAACTTCAAAGAGGGCTCATTCGATTGGAAATCGAGAGTTTTGTTCTACGTAGTTGATTATGATAGCAATTTTAATTGATGATAATTTTAAATGATAGCAATTGTAATTGATGTTGATTGATGATAGCAATTTTGTTCTACGTAGTTGATTTCCATACAGAAATTATGTTTTGAGGAGGACACTCCCCCCACAGCCCTCAGAAAAAGGGTTATCAGTTATGCCCTGGGGACATATAAGCTTTTTATAGAAAGCTTTGTCGTAGAAACTTCAAAAAGGGCTCATTCGATTGGAAATCCAAAGGGCTAATGCCCTTTTTAATAGTCGAAAGTGATTGGAGGACAACTAACCCCCCTCTCAGCCCACCTTTTCCCCAAACACCTCCAATCAAAAATTTGAGATTGCCATTTTGTTCAACGTAGTTTAAAATTCTGGAAATTAGGTCTTTCAGGATGAAACCCCCCCACAGCCCAATGGGCAAGGGTTTTAAGTTATGCCTCGGGGGCATATAAGATTTTTATAGAAAATTTGTCGTAGAAACTTCAAAAAGGGATCATTCGATTGGAAATTTAAATGGCTAGTGTCCTTTTTTAGTCGAAAGTAATTGGAAGGCAATTAACACCGCTTCCCCGCCCACCATTTCCCCAAACACATCCAATCAAAATTTTGAGATAGCCATTTTTCTTAACGTAGTTGTAAGTTCTGGAAATTATATCTTTGAGATGGACACTCCCCCCTCAGTCTTCATGGCAAGGGTTATAAGTTATGCCCTGGGGGCATATTTAGTTCTTATGGAAGGAATGCTTCTATAAACTTCAGAGAGGGCTCATTTGATTGGAAATTGAAAGTTCTAGTTCACTTTTTAAGCGTCAAAAGATATTGGAGGGTAACCAGCCCCCCCCCCTCCCTACGCCCTTTTCCCCCTAATACAGCCCATAAAATTTTGAGATAGCTATTTTGTTAAAAGTAGTTCAAAGATCATATAACAAAAACTTCGGTGTCGACACAACCCCCCAGGGCCCGGGGGGAGGCGTTGTAAGTTATGTCCTGGGGGCATATATGATTCTTATGGAAGGAATGCTCGTATTAACTTCAAAGAGGGATCATTTGATTGGAAATTGAAACTTCTAGTTCACTTTTTAAGCGTCAAAAGATATTGGAGGGTAACCAGCCCCCCCCCCACGCCCTTTTCCCCTAATACATCCCATAAAATTTTGAGATATCTATTTTGTTAAATATAGTTCAAAGATCATATAACAAAAACTCCGGTGTCGACACAACCCCCCAGGGCCCGGGGGAGAGGCGTTGTAAGTTATACCCTGGGGGCATATATGATTCTTGTGGAAGGAATGCTCGTATTAACTTCAAAGAGGGATCATTTGATTGGAAATTGAAAGTTCTAGTTCACTTTTCAAGAGTCAAAAGTGATCGGAGGGGAGCCAGACTCCTCCCCTACCCCTTTTCCCGCAAACGCATCAGATAAAATTTTTAGATAGATATTTTGTTAGAAATAGTTCAAAGTTTAGATTCAAAAAACACAGGTGTCGACACAGCCCCACAGGGCCCGGGGGCAGGCGTTGTAAGCTATGCCCTAGGGGTATATGGTTGTTATGGAAGGGATTCTCGTATAAACTTCATAGAAGGCTCATTTGATTGGGAGTTGAAAGTTGTCGTTAACTTTTCAAAAAAGTGATCCGAGGGCAGCTAGTCCCCCCCTCCTACGTCCTTTTTCCCCAAATGCATCAGATAAAAATTTTGAGATAGCCATTTTGTTAATAATAGTTCAAGGGTCAGATAAAAAAAATTCCTGTGTCAACACAAACCTCCAGGGCCCCGGGACAGGCGTTGTAAGTTAGGCCCTGGGGGTACATATAGTTCTTATGGAGGGATGCTCGTATAAACTTCAGAGATGGCTCATTTGTTTGGAAAGTGAAAGTTCTAGTTCACTTTTTAAGAGTCAAAAGAGATCGGAGGGCAACTATCCCCCCCCCCTCCACGGCCTTTTCCCCTAAATGCATCAAATAAAAATTTTAAGATAGCCATTTTGTTTAAAATAGTTAAAAGGTTAGATAACAAAAACTCTGGTGTCGACAAAATCCCCCAGGGTCCGGGGACATGCGTTGTAAGTTATGCCCTGAGGGCATATATGGTTCTTATGGAAGGGATGCTCGTATCAGCAGCAACGCTATAGCGTTGGCTATAGTAAAGGCCATACGGCTCCAATGTTTTATTTTTTTTCAGAAGCACTTCATATGGAAGGGGTCGTCGTATAAACTTAAAAGAGGGTGCATTTGATTGGAAATTGAGAGTTCTAGTTCACTTTTTAAGAGTCGAAAGGGATTGGAGTGCTCTTAGTCCCCCTACTCCACGCCTTTTTTTCTGAAACCCTTCTGATAAGAAATTGAGATAGCAATTTTTTAAAGAATAGTTCAAAGACCTTATAATGAAAACTCCAGGGTCAACACAGCCCCCCCTGGGTCCGAGGGCAGGCGTTGTAAGTTATGCCCTGGGGGAATATATAGTTCTTACTGAAGGGCTGCTCGTAAAAACTTCCGAGAGGGCTCATTTGATTGGACCTTGAAAGTTCAAGTTCAGTTTGTGGGAGTCAAAAGAGATTGGAGGACAACTAGCCCCCCCCCTCGACCCTTTTTTCCCAAGTGCATCCGATAAAAATTTTGAGATGGCCATTAAGTTTAAAATTGTTAAGATAACAAAAATTCAGGTGTCGACACAACCCCCCAGGGCCCGGTGGCAGAAGTTGTAAGTTATGCCCTGGGGCATATATGGTTCTTATGAAAGGGGTGCTCTAATAAACTTCAGAGAGGGATCATTTGATTCGAAATTGAAAGTTCTAGTTCTGGCACAAACCTATTTTTTCACCTTAATATTGTTACTTTGATACCAGTTTTGATACTTTGATGAACATTTTATTTTTTTTTTTTCTTTTTAAGTTTGATTTTGAAATAAGGAATTTTTAAAAACTTGAAACTTTTTGCAATCGAAATCGAACAAAAATTAATTAAGAAAAAAAACTCATTTGATTGAAAATTGAAAGTTGAACATTTTGTGTTAACAAAAGTGAACATTTTGTTAAAAAAAAATAGTTCGAAGGTCGGATCAGAAAAACTCCGGTGTCACAAACATAAACATACAACAAACATACAATAGATATTAATGTAAATAAAGAAATAAATCTTAAAAAGAGTGAAACCTAAATTGAATATGGAAATGAAGCTTGAAACGAACAAAAATCACTACAAACAAGAGTTTGGGTATAGCCTCCTTCTCTCACTCTAAAAGTCTAAAACCTACTGCGTCATTGACGCTTTACTGAAAACTGTATGCGTCTTGAACAGTCTTGGAAAGTATAAGCAACATCAAATTGAATATTTGACGTATTATTTGCATATTCAATTATAAGTTTCACTCTTTTTAAGATTTATTTATTTATTTACATCGATATCTATTGTATGTTTGTTTGCATTGATTGTTTATTTAATGTCTGTTCGTTTTAAGTTTCATTTATACTTCAATAGTAAAATTACAGTGAAATAAATTCTTGAACTGATGGATCTTTCAACAATTAATATCATTATACATCATTTTTCATTTATTCTTTAATAGTAATTTCTGGTCGTTGTGAGTTTGAATTTTAACAGGTATTTGTATCTGCTGAACTTAAGGTTAAAATGGCCTTTAATTTTCTTTGAATTATTTTTCGGATAGTTTTTTTTAATTAATAATAATAAAACATAGGAGCCGTATGGCCTTTACTATAGGCAACGCTATAGCGTTGCCTCTGATCTGTAAAGTGACCCTTTACATGGGGAGAGGCCTGTAAGTTATGAAACTCGGCCATTGTTTAAGTTAGCATTTGTTACTGGGAAGCATAATTTTTTTTTTTTTTTTTTTTGGGGGGGGTGTGCTTGGGGTGGATTTTTATGGGTAGAATCTTCCTTGGGAAGGAAAATTTCTGGAGGGTGAATATTCCAGGGGAAATATTACACTGGGGGATTTGACAAAATTACTATATGAGATTCTTTCTAATTGTCTTACATTCTCTTTGCCAAATTTTTCATGTGGAGATGTTCCGGGGGAATTATCCAGGGGCTTTTTTCCACATGTTTTGTTTTCTGGGATATTAGTTCCACGGAAGGGGGCATTTATGGAGTGACCAAGAAACCAGTTAGAGATTAAAGTCTTTTTCAAATGAAAGAATGCTAAGGAGACTTTTTCAGGCTGAATCGTCCTTAAGCAATTTTATAGGGAGGGGGGATTCTCAGCGAGGGTGGAACTCTCTGGAGGGAATTTGACGGGTACGTTGGATGAAACTTCCACGGAGGAGTTGTCTGTGAGGGGGGGGGGCATATTTTTTATAGGGTGAGCAAGATTTACCGGCATTATTTGAAAAACGAACAGAAATAATTTCATATATGAAGGGTTGCCCACTCCTCAATACCTTACTCTGTAGGCTATAGTTTGACTGCTTACTAAAACTGAATAAAGGGGGCCGTTTACTCAGAATAGGAAGCTTTTTTTTTAATGCTAGCAGCTTTAGCGCAAATAACAAGGTATTGAGGAGGGGGTAATCCCTCAAGTACAGAATAAATCTGACAAATTAATATAAAAATTTTGTTTTAATTTTTCATGCACGGTGAGCCAAATTTGAACCTACATTAGTTGAAAAAAGTTCAGAAATTAATTTAAAAAAAAAGATTTTTTTTAACTGAAAGTAAGGAGCAATATTAAAACTTAAAACGAACAGAAATTATTCCATATATGAAAGGGGCTGTCCCCTCCTCAACGCCTCGCACCTTATGCTAAAGTTTTTATTGATTTAAAAAGTAGAGTTGCGACAGAGTCAAACTTTAGCGTAAAGAGCGAGGAATTGAGGAGGGAACAGCCCCTTTCATATATGAAATAATTTCTGTTCATTAAATTTTAATGTCGCTTATCACTTTCAGTAAAAAAAAAATTATTTAATTATTAGTAGGTGCTTTTTAGCTTAATGATGTGATTTGAAACAAATATTACCAAAAGAGAAGCAGCAAAGTCGCAAGTCCAAACAAAGGCGAAAATGAAGGCAAATATTTATAATGGGATTACACATTATAAAAGCAAACGGACAAACATCAGTTCGTGACCTGGAAACGGATTTTTCAACATGCTCCGTAGAATAAAAAGCATCCCCAAAAGAAAATACTGTCAACACGCAAAAAAGTATGTATTCACTTATAATTAGACTAAAAATTACATTACGCAAATTGGTTGGATCAAACATTTTCGTAAAGGCCCATTCACAATTATATTTTACTATTGTCAAGATTTAGCTAGTGCTAATTCGAGCCAATTAGATTTTATTGTAGAGTTTTCTGAATGATATTAGCCAATCAGAAGATTCAATGAAAATCTAATTTCCTCAAATTAGCGCTAGCTAAGTCTCGGTATTAGGAAAACTTCATTGTGAATTTGGCCTTAAGCTGACAATGATTTCTTTCGACATCAAACCTTTGAATAAATAGATTTATGCATCATTTGGAAAATTTTCTCATTGCCTTCAAAGGGATCGATTAGCGTATATACGTTTGAAAGAACTTATTTAGAGAAGACCCAATATTTCGAGGGTCGGGTTATAATGTCGAAAAACCTAAGAAAGACGCGAACTAATTTGAAAATGTTACATACTATAGAAAAAATAGCAAAAATCCTAGGGATTCCGGGAGTAAATGGATGGGTACAAAGACCCTCTCCCCCTTACCTGCATGCCCAAATTGAATAATCAAAGGTAATCAAAGTGCAAAGATTGTATCGGGCTTTATCATATGGGACAAATATAGAGGGCACCAATTGACAAAATAGACACCAATTGACTGTTGGTGCCATTTCTGGAGATCAAAGGCTGGGAAACACAACAGGGACAGCAATATTATCTCCATGGCTGAATACCCCAAACTTGGTTTAGAATCCCCCTGTTGATGCTCCCCTTCCAAGCCGCCTTAGTAAGTGAAAACTAAAAGAACACTTTTTGAAAAAACAAGAATGGCAAATAATATAAAAATCTTTCGAATTTAATTAAGAAATAATTGTTATTGACGTTAATCGTAAGGGTAAAGTTAATTACGAAATTCTTTTCAAGGATTTTTAAAAGGAACTTCAAACGCTGAGGTGTCTTTTTCTTTATAATTTTTATTCTCCCGCACTAGTGGGACAATGAAACGTCACAGAGACCCGTTTAAGAGCTCATATCTGAGGTAATGCTCACCTCTATGTCTTGACTTACTTTGACTTAACTTTACTTTACTTAGACTCCTGCCGCGTCATATGTGCCGCAGAGAGCGTAGCAAGTTTGCTCCCCCAGATGGACCGCTTTAGTGCAATAAGAGAGCCTTATAAGCAGCAATGCCAGCCATGCTGAGAAACTTTTATAGACTGCCCCTCCGCCTGGACCTAGGTCTATCCCTTGGGCAACACCAACCATGGAATTTGGGGTCAAAATCATATAGGATTCTAGCAGGGGCTATCAGTGGCATCCGAAGGAGATGCCCAAACCATCTAAGAGTTCGTTGAGCAATTTGAGCCCCTAAATTCGACAGGGTGTCTGGCAGGTGTCTGTCGCGCACAAGATGGTGGATTTGAGGAGCCATGTCTCAGCCGCGTAGAGCAGGACTGAGCTCAAAGCAGGTGCACCTAGAAGTATGGGGCTATCTCCAAATGGCATTGAGTCTAACGACGACAGAGGTAGCTTTCCCGATCCAGCTGTCCAGTTCCGCATCGATTAAGCCATCATTCTAAATCAAGGAGCCAAAATAAGTAAAATTAGTAACAATTTCAACGTGGCCTCCACAAACTGTAATGAATTCCGGGAGCCTAACTGGGCTTGGCGGTTGGACAACCATTTTTTTTTTTTTTTTTTTTTTTTTTTTTTTTTTTTTTTTTTTTTTTTACTTTAAGCCCAACTTTTGCAGCTTCTTCCTGCAAAACATTCAGATGTTGTCTCAGCTGTTCTGTAGGTCGGCATGTTGCCTAACAGCCTAGCCTGACGTCTTTGGGTCTATGGTTTCGAGTGTCTGCCTGGATCCATGGCTTGTTCACACACTTCTTTCGGTCAATAGCTGAAGTTGCTCAGCCAAGGACATTGTTTTCAAATGAATGCCATGCCTCCACTGAGTCCACAAATAGTAGAAGCACGTCGAAAAGATTCGACATATCAACAGCATAATCTCTATGCGGTTAGCAGCCTAACTTTGTCTTGACAGCGCCGTCGTGCAGAGGCATAAGACACCAAAAATGGGACATTCTGTGTCACTTCCGGAAAGAATAGCCTTGGAAGCATCGCCATCCAAATTTCTGTGGTCGAAAATCCTCAACTGGATATTTCAAATCCTCCCTTGAATACCCCCCTTCAAGGTATCTTAGTAAATGAAAACTTAAATTCAGGTCTGAACCAAACCGCAAAGTGAAAAAATGATTTTGACTCAGATTTACAGTAAATTAAGGGACGATTGCAAATACTATTGTGTTTATCGAAGGGTCACAAGCTATTAACTACCTGGTGAACATCTTGGATAATTGTTATTGCCCCAAAGTACCGCCGAAACGTATACGTCGATGCAATATTCCATCTAGATCTTGAAATATACTTTTTTTTTGCATTTTGAGTTTACTGAAAAATCAAACAAATGTACCCCGTAGATTTTGAAATTACACTTTTGTTTGTGTATTCAATTAAAATATCCAAACAAATTCTTGCCCTCACCCCACTAAATTTTTGCACGAGTACGCAGTCCTTTATAACCGTTACTATTGCTATAGAAATGGTATAAAATAATCGTTACTTCTTTTTTCGACAACAAATATGACTAAGAATGAATATACCACTGCGTGGCAGTATAAAAATAGATTATCGGTAGCTCTAAACCAATTGGCTGATTTGGAAAAACAGTAAAATTCTTTGCCATGCAAGGGTTGATTTATCCTTGCTCAAATATTTTTATGCATCTTCCTTATATGCAGCCTTCACAATCCTCATTACCGAGCCATTTGAAGCAGCAGGGACATCAAAACAAGGACAACACAAGGACAAGGACATCAAAGACAAGGACAACAACATTCTCAACTCCATGGACGCATCTCAGGTCTATTCATACCTGAAAGCCACGATTTTCTAAGGTTTTTCTTTGGTTGTTTTAGAAATGTGACCTTTTTAGAGCAGCAGTCAGTGTTGTCATGTTGAACTGTGAATATATAAGAGCAAAACTAATTAGTGCAATTTGACAATGCTTTTTGACTGTACAAATCAAAGACTAAGAAACTGTTGTTTCCCAAAGATAGTTACACCTTAAAAAGAAAGCTATACCTTCTTAAGGAGATTGGTGCCATTGTTTTTTTGTTTCTTTTTTAGTTTCTATTTTTTGCTATTTTTCCCACACGTTTTTTTTTAATTTGTCACTCGCTGCAGCCAAAACCCACACTACTACATATGGGGATCTTTTCCATTAAAATTGAATTCTCGATTTTTCCTCATTTTTAAAGATATATACACATGTGTCATTTTCTCTTCAACTAATTCAATCAGATTCCATCTTCACTGCCCTTAGTACTTCGAAATTTGCAGATACCAAACGCTTGTTTTTGCTTGGGACGTATTCTGATTTGGGTAAACTAGAGCACTCTTGAAACGCTGCCTTCTGAAACTTGACCATTGGGCAAATTCCAAATAAGATATTCCGCCCCTCTTCAAGCTTACACGCCCCATTAGCTTCAATCTAAGATAACAAGGTTCGATCAATCATAAATGGAAGAGTTAGCAAAACTCCCATTAGTCGATCATCAATTCGTCACTTCCAGTTGCCCGGATGAGGGTACATCACAACAGAACATTTTCTACATCTGTAGGAAAACTACGAGCTATTTTTTATGCTTAGTAAGCCGCATCACCACCATTTTCTAATCAAGAAATGATAACCATTTTCCACTATTTTCAATAATTGTGAATGAAAAAACTCTTTTTTTGACATGGTAGATAGCACCAGGCTAAAAAAATATTCTACCTTTCATAACGCTACTGAGAAGTAGATAAGAAGATTACTTTTCTTTAGTTCCAGTGTAAAAATTATGCTTTAATTCAATGGGCTCCATAACTTTCAATTCACTAGAACTAGAAGAGGGCACTAGAACTTTCGATTTCAAATCACATGAGCCCTCTACCAAGTTTCTACGTCAGCCCCTTCACACTATTCCTTGTTTTTAAGTTTATTTTTAACTTTTTAAGCTTATATTTAATTCATTATATTATATGAAGCTTATATTTATTATATCGTATTCAATATATTATGTATTAGTTAATTTATATTATTTAGTATATTAAGCTTATATTTTTTCAAGCTTCTATTTAATTTTTTAATCTTATACTTAATTTTTATTGCGCTTATTTTTAATGGGAGTTAGCAAAACCCCAATTAGCAGATCATCAATTTTGTCACTACCAGTAACTCGGAGTAGGGTACATCACAACAAAACAGTTTTCCACCTCCATAGGAAAACTACGAACTATTTTTTCTGCTTAGTTATCCGTATTATCACCATTTTCTAATCAATAATTATAAATGAAAGAACTTGTTTCCTTTTTTTGACATGGTAAAGAGTACCAGGCTAAAAAAAGAGAAAAATTCCACCTTTCATGACGCTATTGACAAAGAGAAGAGATGATTACTTTTCATCAGTTCCATGGTAAAAAGTATGCTTAAATTTACAGGGCTTCATAACTTTCAATTCACTAAAACCTAGTAGAACTGGAAAAGGGCACTAGAATTTTCTCTTTCAAAATACAGGAACCCCCTTCTATGTTTCTACGTTAGCCCATTGATATTATTACTTATTTCTGGAGGGACGAATAAGCCCACTTTTTTAAAATCTAATTGGTTTTATAGCCTCCTGTGAAAAATTTTAGGACAGTAAAAATAACGTTTTGTGTTTTTTTTTTTTTTAGTTTTAAGTTGTTTTTTTTTTAGTTACCATTGCATTGCTGGCCATAGAGCCTTGCGGGAGTGTGGGGGGGGGGGGGGTATTTGACACTTAATTTTTTTGTTGGTTAATAAATCTTAAGCATGTTTTTACAAATAAACTCTATTTTTGTGCAATTGATTTCAGCTTAAGCTGAGTGTCTAGAGACGCAGATCTGCCAAAGACTCCAAACTCACCAGCAAAACCATTATTGCACGCAAAAAATCGTTTCGGAGGATAGAAATTCCGCACCATGTGATTACAACTGATGGCTGCCTATTGACCAACTTTTTTCCAATTTTTAAACTTTATGTACTTTATTTTTAAATTATTAAACAATAGTTAACTTTATGTCATTTAGTCTCCGTGTCTCCATGATATGCAGTCAGCCACTAGGTAATAAGAAAAATATGATTTTATGCTATCGAATAGAAAGCAAAAGTTTTGTCGGTCAATAGAGATCAACGTTTCCACTTTTCTTTTCAAACAATCTGTAAAATCGTGGCAATTTTTGGTAAAAAATCGGTGGATAGCTCTCAGGGTTCAGTAGAATTTTCAGTAGAATTGTTTTCTATTATCTTAATAGAGGAGTCCGAGCGACTCGCGACTAAAACAGCATAGTCCAAAAGATCTAAAGAAGCCAGATGTGACTCGGGGAAGGCAAGTGGGATTTGGTTGATCAATTTTCGTCAAAGTTGACTCAGATTCTAAGGGGAACTTCGAAAGCAGATAGAACTTAAAAGAATTTACTTTTAACTTCTATCAAGAATTTACTAATTATATTTCAATAATGAAATATATTATGCTTAGAAACTAAGCAAAATCGTATTTTGTCGATATTTTAAAGTGGCTTTGATTTAAGACATTTTTGTTCATCAACCCCCACTTTTTCTCACCCCTTAAGGCTCCAAATGACATCCTGTTAAGTTCAGAACGGTGACAGAAAAATGCAGAGGAATTCGGGACACCAGGCCTTTAACCATTGAGTTTGAGTTGAGTCGATAAAGTTCTTCTTTTTTTAAAAAACAAGATCCTAAAACAGATATCCGCAAACAATAAAGGGAAAACGAGAAGTCGCAGCTCATTAATATTAATGTAACTACAAAAAGTATTAAAAATAACACAATTATGGCACAAAAGACCACAGAAAACAGATGACCATTGTGCACTCAATAAGAAGTAGAATTTCAAACGCACTAAAATTGAAAAAAATTAAGAAATTAAACCCAAGATAAACAGAAATAACCACAAAGAAGCGTTGTGTTGCCGCTCTCCTCAAGTACCTCTAAAGACTAGAATGTCATTAGGGTGTCACATTTCTTACACCTAAGGTTATATTCCGCCAAGGAATTTGAAACACTCGAAAGGATTAGATTTACAAGGAAAACATAGATTAAAAACAGTACCTTAACAGAGTAATCAAGTCAAAGTAACTGTCACAAATATACTGAAGGTGGCTATATGTAGCTGTTCATCGGATAAGTAGTTGTGGTAGTTGCAGTAATACTAGGGCTATGTACATTTTTCTGTATATTTTCGGTATCTTCTTTTTTTGTCGGGAGATGGATTGAGAATTGGTATATATATATATATATATATATATATATATATATATATATATATATATATATATATATATATATATATATATATATATATATATATATATATATATATATAATATATATATATATATATATATATATATATATATATATATATATATATATATAAATATATATATATATATATATATATATATATATATATATATATATATATATATATATATATATATATAAATTTTAGCGCAAAGCTTTGATGTAAGACATTTTTATTCGACTTTCAGGAAAAATATATTTTCTTTTTTTTTGGGGGGGGGGAAGATTGAATTTTGACAGAAGGGGGCAACTTTTTTCTTTGGTCCTCATAAAACAACACAGTAATTCAAAGGTCTATAATTTAAAGGTTTATAAAGTGACTCTTAAGTTTTATATCTAACTTTTGAGCGGTTACTAGTTTACACATATTTACCTACTGATCAAAGTGTACCAACGCTTTAACTATTGATGATTTAACAGAAGACCAAGTCCGAAGGTGGAAGAGAAAAACAACCAGAAATCAGAGGAGGACCGACTCGCTAACCTCTATGGTTAGCGATTAAATAGGCCTCAATTGATTAAAGCTTCAATAAATTATTAACTATTAAAGAAACCGCAATGGTTACTGATTAAAGCCTACAAACGCTTTATCTACAGATGGTTTATTAGAAAACCGAATCCAAAAGTAGTACATACATAATGAATACATAAAAAAAAAAAAAAAAAAAAAAAAAAAAAAACAGGAATCAGAAAGGGCCGACTCGTTAATCTCATTTCTTTTCGGTTTCAACTTTGTTTCTTAAAGATTTAATGGGTATTTCCAAAAGCAATACTATTCAATTTTTTTTTTTTTTTTTTATTTGTCAACTTTAATTCAAGGCATTCAAAAGATTCAGAGACATTCCCTAAGTACAAGAATCAATCCCAAAAATGGAAAAATAAGTTAGTTTGCATCGAACACCAAATCATTTTTAATGAGCTAATTTAGCCAAGACGATTCAAAAATTCACAAATTTTAGGGGGGGAGGTCGTCCCAAAATACACACATTTACATCATGACATGAACGAAGCAAGTGTAGCGATAAATTTCAGTTATGCTTTGACCTAATTAACATATATTCGCTGTATTTTTGTAACCGCTTGTCAAATGAAATATTATCACCCACTCTGTTTAGCCCAACACAGAATTGTTTTCTCCAACCAATTTAAAAATTTATTGTGATTAAATTGCATTTCTCAATTTGTCGCTGCATATTTGGGTGAACCCCCCTCCCTCTCCGAAGAAAGGAGATTAATAGTCTTAAAATATACCTTTATGGTATTTAAAAAAGTGATTCATAGCCCAAAACTACGTATGATGTATCATGACTTCAGATGGCCAATGCATCATCACTATTTTCTAAACAGCACATGAACACCGTCAAAGTAACTTGTGATGAAATGGATAATAGCAAATCCATATACAAATAGAGCAGAGTTTATTTTCCTTTTCTACGCTTAACCAAGACATAGATTGATTTCTGGTTTACATTTTTCCAACAAAGAAAGATGGTCCCTGGAAAGTTCCCAGATTTTAACAAATGCGGATATATTTTTTCTCTTCTTGATTGGACTTTTGAACATTTATTTAGTGACTTTTGTTTTCCTCTTGGTGTGATTTATTCTAATTTATTTACATCTTATCAGAGCCAACGCTGTAGCGTTGCCTATAGTAAAGGCCATACGGCTCCAATGTTTTATTATTTATTTATTTTTTTTTTCCAGAGGCACTTCATATGGAAGAGGTCGTCGTAGAAATTTCAAAGGGAGCTCATTCGATTGGAAATCGAGAGTTCTAGTGCCCTTTTTAATACTAAATAAAAATTACACACTCAAACACCGAAAACGTTGCGTACATACCTGCATGCATGAAGGAGGGCTGAGTTTGGTAGAAAGGATCCCCCTCCCCCCGCAAATTGTTTCTAAATGGACAACAAACAGCCCACATATCAAAGCATTCTAAGATCAATTTATTTTGCTATACAATAAACAAATTATATTTTTATCGACTCTATCTGAAATGCATTAAATATCTGTCGATGACAGTCGAATATAAGATGGACTGTCGAAGAATATAATACAGATATATTACTCCACAACTGATTACTCTCCAAATTTCCACAATTCGTATATTTTCAATATTTCAGGAGTTTTCTCAAAAACCAATTCATTGGATTTTGGGCATTAGTTTCCAAAAATTCTAATATTAGTTGGAAAACTTATCTTCCTGTTCTCCAAAATATATTTCAGTTGCAACAGAACATCAAGTGCCTTGGATATTTTACTTTTTACATCTCCTGATCCATTTTGATAATAATTTTCTCATTGCTTAACATCACCTCGTCAACCTCATTTATTCCAAGTCTTCATGTCATGAATTTTCAAAAATTCGCTTCTTCCACTAGCAGTTTTGTCTAAGATAGTCAAATTACTTTCATAATCAAACTCCAAGAGTTTTTACCTTCTCATTTGATAGAATGTTCTTCCATAATCTTTGCCGAGTTCCTTAGAACATAAGTCCCTCAAAATAAACAATTAAAGCGGAATAGGACACAACCCTGCTTATCTATACCAAAACAACTATTAACCTCATTTCCTTAGCCGCGGCAATATTGTTCTCATAGTAGTGTTAACCAATTTAATGTACGTGGTATGTATCTGGTATACTATACAATGCCAGGACCTCCACCAAAGCTCTTCTCTGGGCGGAATCAAACGGTTCATAATCAGAAAAACTGAGGACGAAAGGGGTATGATGAAAATGCCACTTCGTAATTACCGATTTAAGAGCAACGACTTGCCTGATACATCCTTTCTCCTTCGCAAACCCACACTGCTCGCAGTACAACGTACGCATGCATCTTTTCTTCGAGGGAGGGGGCAATAGTAAAAAATTACCTTTATTTGAAAAAGAAATGTCCAGAAATTAGAGAAAATATTCAGGATTTTTGTCACCAATACAAAAGAACAAGACCTCGTAAACGATACCCTTGAGGGATAACTTTATACCCTTGAGGGATAAATACCCTTGAGGGATAACTATAAGACTCTGGGTTGTTCCTTGTCAAATGAAATAATATTATTTCAGGAGACTTATTGTCTATTTCACGGCCTCTATTTAGATGGACCTGTTTGACGTATTTAGTTGATACTAATCTTGTTAGAAATAAAGTGGCCTATCCTTAAGCATTTGATAGCACTACAGAGTAGGGCTACAAAAATATACTATATTCGCTAGGTGGGTCAAATTCTAATAGCGTCAGCATCATCCTGAAACAGGATCGTCCGATCCCTGCTTACTGGAAAATTTTCCCGAAATAAAAGATAAAGGTTACAAAATACATTAGAGCTTCTCATTCAACAACTTACTATTTCGCCCAATTCCAAATATGTTCGATCCCCAGTGGTGCCTATCCATGCCACAGGACTGGTTTGACCACTACTAAAGGCGCTGATCTTTCCGTGCCACCTGCTACACCATCCATCAACTAAATCACCACTTGGCGGTATGGTAGCGGCTCCACCAGACTCTTCTCCGTCTGTTTCTAAACTGCTTAGACTAGCACTGAAAAAACAAATAGCTTATTTGATTTTGAATATTAACATCGTGAAGCCTTGGTAATTTGAATTCGGAACAGGATTGTCATTATAAATTTCCAAATCGTAAAAAAACGTACAAAAATGAGCCAGGAGGGGGGGGGGGTCTTTTCATTATTTTCTTTGGGGGTATAACGAGCAAATGTTATAGGCACTGGCTTCAGTGAAGGAAATTTGTAGTGAAATAATTTATTTAATAACTTGGGAGGTTTTCAATAGATGGAGCGTGCGTAGCTGTGTTCGCCTAAGGCGATCTGCAATGAGTTGTTAGTAGTAGTAAACTATGAAATACAACAAAACGGACATTGCATTGTTTTTAGAGGCAAATCTTTTGAAATATTAATTAAAAAAAAAACTTTCCGAAAAATAAGTTTTTCAAAGAAAAGTAAAGGCCATTTTAAACTTAAGCTCAGGAGATACAAATACCTGTTAAAATTCAAACTCAAAACGACCAGAAATTACTATTAAAGAATAAATGAAACCCAAAACGAACAGAAATTAAATAAACAATCATAGCAAAAAACATACAACAAGTAATAATATAAATGAATAAATAGATCTTAAAGCGAATAATGCTTAGATTAAATATGAAAATCCCCTGCTTTACTGAATTGGCACTTTACTAAACACAATTGGCGCTTTACTTAAATTGGCGCTTTACTGAAAACAATTCATTGGAATATTTTCACTTTTGTAACTTTAAGAAATCAAAAATTAATTAAGATTTTAGGGAATAAATATCAGCATATGTATATTAAATTGACAATGCACATTTTTTTTTCAGTAAACTCATTTGAATTTTTTTTCAGTAAGGAACAAATTATATTCTGGCTTTTAGAAAGCATAGGGGTTTTGAACCCTACTCACATTAATTTATGCTCGTTTTGAGTTTGACTCTAATATTTATTTTAATTTTTGTTCATTTTGGGTTTCATTTATTTATTGATACTGATTTGGGGTAGTTGTATGCTTGGTAGATTATATGATAGTCCGGACGCCAGGTGTTGAAAATGTGAACAAAACCACGACGGAATGGGGCTGCTACAAGAATTAGCCTACCCTCCACCCCCTAAATTGACCATACGGATTCAAAAATACCAATGACACTTGCTTGCGAGTGGCGGAACACTCCGAAACTTGACATTTTACTATATTTTGGTGTTTCATGCAAGAAAATGCATGTTCCACAAAGTTTGAGGTGCAGTTTTCCGCTCAAATAGAAATGCCTAGAAGCCATAGAATGTTTTCATAACAAACTAACACGATTAGTTACAAAAAATGGCAGAGTTAAAAAAAAATGGCAAAACTATATGAGTCTTGAACAGTCTTGGAAAGTATAAACAAAATCAAATTAAATATTAGATATATAATGATATTAATTGTTGAAAGATCCATCAGTTCAAGATTTTTTTTCACTGTAATTTTTATTTTCATTTTCAATGCTGTAAGAACTGGAAAATAATAAATTTGTAATATACGAGTAATTCGTTTTCAGTGAAGCACCAATGACACAGAAGGCTTTAGGTTTTCACAGATAAAGAAGGGGGCAGTATCCAAATTTTGCTTGTAGTGAAACTATATTTGTCTTGACCAATCTTGAAAAGAACTAATAAATTAAACTGAATATTTGATGCATAATGATATTAATTGCTAAAAGCTCATCAGTTCAAAATTTTACTGTAATTTAATATTTATTTTCAATATTAAGTACAAAAGAAAACATTTGTAATATAATTCGTTTTCAGTAAAGCGCCAATGACGCAGTAGGTTTTAGGCTTCTGCAGTGAGACGATACCCAAACTCTTGTTTGTAGTTATTTTTATTCGATTTAAACTTGATTTGCATATTCAATTTAAGTTTCACTCGTTTTAAGATTTATTTATTCATTTACACTAATATATATATTGTATGTTTGTTCGCATTGATTGTTTATTTAATTTCTGTTCGTTTTAAGTTTCATTTATACTTTAATAGCAAAATATTTGTTTTCGTTTTAAGCTTGATTTTCATATTCAATCTAAGCAATACTCGCTTTAAGATCTATTTATTCATTTATATTATTACTTGTTGTATGTTTCTTGCTATGATTGTTTATTTAATTTCTGTTCGTTTTGGGTTTCATTTATTCTTCAATAGTAATTTCTGGTCGTTTTGAGTTTGAATTTTAACAGGTATTTGTATCTCCTGAGCTTAAGTTTAAAATGGCCTTTACTTTTCTTTAAAAAACTTATTTTTCGGAAAGTTTTTTTAAAATTAATTTTTGTTCGTTTTTGATTGCAAAAAGGTTCAAGTTTTTATGGCATGGGGGGATTGCTTACTGTCCGATTATTCTTGACTTTAAAAAACGGATCAAGATTTTTCAATTTAAATAAAATAAGGCTTTTTTCAAAGTCCTACGATCACCTCTTTGATAAAAACCTTATATATGAAAAATAGACAGCTTGCATAACTTGTGGACAGCGATTGACAACAATGAATGAATTGAAAAAAATAGCTCCAATAAGGGGGTTTAGACCATTTCACTTGCTGACACAAAGGATCACGACTGTTTGGAATTGACCTTAATAGGAATTTGTGTGCCAAAGCAATTTTGCATCTATCACAGAGTATGTATTTTAACCTTATAATTGGATAATTATAATAGATTTCCTACGTGTTCTTCCAATACAAAACCCCTTCCCATAAGTTATAAACCCCCCTAAATAAGTTATGCCCCAGGGCATAACTTACAACGCCTACCCCTGGGCCCTGGTGGGCTGTGTCGACACCAGCGTTTTTTGTTATCAGAACTTTGAACTATTTTAACAAAATGTCTATCTCAAAATTTTTATCTGATGCATTTAAGGCGTGGAGGAGGGAGAGGGGCTAGTTGCCCTTCAATCTCTTTTGACTCTTAAAAAGTGAACAAGAACTTTCAGTTTTCAATCAAATGAGCCCTCTATAAAGTTTATACAAGCATCCCTTCCATCAGAAATAATATGAAGGATTCGGAGAATCCTTAAATTACAACCCTTGCCCTGAGGGCTTTGGGGGAGTTGTAATCCTCAAAGACCTAATTTCTAGAACTTATAACTACGTTTAATAAAATGGCTGTCTTAAAATTTTGATTGGATGTGTTTGGGGAAAAGGTGGGCGTGAGAGGGCGGTTAGTTGCCCTTAAATCACTTTCGATTATTACAAAGGGCCACTAGCCCTCGGAATTTCCAATAGAATGAGCCTTTTTTGAAGTTTCTACGACACCGCCTTCTATAAAAACCTTATATGCCCCCAGGGCATAACTTAAAACCCTTGCCCTGAGGGTTGTGGGGGATTGTCCTCCTCAAAAACATATTTTCTATCTGGAAATCAACTACGCTGAACAAAATGGCTATCTCAAAATTTTGATTGGATATGTTTGGGGGAATGATGGGCGTGGGGGGGGGGGGCTAGTTGCCCTCCAATCACTTTCGACTATTAAAAAGGGCACTAGCCCTTTGAATTTCCAATTGAATGTACCTGTTTTGAAGTTTCTACGACAACGCCTTCTATAAAAACCTTATATGCCCCCAGGGCATAATTTAAAACTCTTGCCTTGACGGTTGTGGGGGAGTGTCCTCCTCAAAAACATATTTTCTATCTGGAAATAAACTACACTGAACAAAATGGCTATCTCAAAAGTTTGATTGGATGTGTTTGGGGAAATGATGGGCGTAGGGGGGGGGGCTAGTTGCCCTCCAGTCACTTT
This sequence comes from Artemia sinica, assembly GCA_027921565.1. Lineage (NCBI taxonomy): Eukaryota > Metazoa > Arthropoda > Branchiopoda > Anostraca > Artemiidae > Artemia > Artemia sinica. Next base: position 50,800,564 of record CM051272.1, read on the forward strand.
CGACTATTAAAAAGGGCACTAGCCTTTTAATTTCCAATCGAATGAGCCTGTTCTGAAGTTTCTACAACAACGCCTTCTATAAAAACCTTATATGCCCCCAGGGCATAACTTAAAACCCTTGCCCTAAGGGTTGTGGGGGAGTGTCCTCCTCAAAAATATATTTTCAATCTGGAAATTAACTACTCTGAACAAAAATGGCTATCTCAAAATTTTGATTGGATGTGTTTGGGGGAATGATGGGCGAAGGGGGGGGGGGCTAGTTGCCCTCCAATCACTTTTGACTATTAAAAGGGGCACTATTCCTTTGAATTTCCAATCGAATGAGCCTTTTTTGAAGTTTCTACGACAACACCTTCTATAAAAACCTTATATGCCCCCAGGGCATAACTTAAAACCCTTACCCTGAGGGTTGTGGGGGACTGTCCTCCTCAAAAACATGTTTTCTATCTGAAAATCAACTACGCTGAACAAAATGGCTATCTCAAAATTTTGATTGGATGTGTTTGGGGGAATGATGGGTGTGGGGGGGCTAGTTGCCCTCCAATCACTTTTGACTATTCAAAAGGGCACTATCCCTTTGAATTTCCAATCGAATGAGCCTTTTTTGAAGTTTCTACGACAACGCCTTCAATAAAAACCTTATATGCCCCCAGGGCATATCTTAAAACCCTTGTCCTGAGGGTTGTGGGGGAGTGTCCTCCTCAAAAACATATTTTCTATCTGAAAATCAACTACGCTGAACAAAATGGCTATCTCAAAATTTTGATTGGATGTGTTTGGGGGAATGATGGGCGTGGGGCGGGGGCTAGTTGCACTCCAATCACTTTCGACTATTAAAAAGGGCACTATCCCTTTGAATTTCAAACCGAATGAGCCACTTTTCATATTTCTATGACAACACCTTCTATAAAAACCTTATATGCCCTCAGGGCATAACTTAAAACCCTTGCCCCGAGGGTTGTGGGGGAGTGTCCTCCTCAAAAACATGTTTTCTATCTGAAAATCAACTACGCTGAACAAAATGGCTATCTCAAAATTTTGATTGGATGTGTTTGGGGAAATGATGGAGGTGGGAGTGGGGAGGGGGGCTAGTTACACTCCAATCACTTTCGACTATTAAAAAGGGCACTAGCTCTTTAATTTCCAATCGAATGAGCCTGTTTTGAAGTTTCTACGACAACGCCTTCTATTTAAACCTTATATGCCCCCAGGGCATAACTTAAACACTTGCCCTGAGGATTGTGGGGAGTATCTTCCTCAAAAATATATTTTCTATCTGGAAATCAACTACGCTGAACAAAATGGCTATCTCAAAATTTTGATTGGATGTGTTTGGGGGAATGATGGGCGTGGGGGAGGGGCTAGTTGCCCTCTAATCATTTTTTACTATCAAAAAGGGCACTAGAACTCTCGATTTCCAATCGAGTGAGCCCCCTTTGAAGCTTCTACGACGACCCCTTCCATATGAAGTGCCTCTGGGGAAAAAAAATAATAAATAATAAAACATTGGAGCCGTATGGCCTTTACTATAGGCAACGCTACAGCGTTGCCTCTGAAAACACTCCACTCGCCTGATTCTAATGATGATTATTCATATTCAACCGGTATCCTGGGACTAACATTCAAAACCTTAAGAAAAACTCATGGACTTTTGTACCACTAGAGAGGAGTGTCTAATATTTTACATATGAATTTTGGAACCGGTATTTCAAAAGGAGTTATGTTACATTTTAATTGAAAATTAAGATTTAGAACCCCTTAGATTAAGCAAGCATTATTGATAAATCTCTCTCCTTCAAAGGTCTCTGAAATCATTCTAAGGTCTATATACAACGGGAAATCTGATGTGGACTATGGCATTGTGTAGTCTATAACAAGTACATGTCTTTGAAATACAAAGGACACTAAAACTGATTCTTTAAATTGGCTGAGCGGAAACTTACCCAACCATATGCATTTAAAAAAAATTAGGAATACCCCGGAATTCAATTTTTATTGAAAGACCTTCTTTGCAGTTAGGTAGTTTTACGCCTAGCGTGCGCAAGTTTGAAAATAAGGACCGTGTGTGAAAACTATACCAACCAGAAGAAATAAGTAATTTGTCAAAAGCAACGTTGTCAAAAGAAATAGATGCATCATAACCAAAAGAAAAATTATAGAAAATCCCGGTTTTCAGGTATGAATAGACCGATGATGGAGCCAGGGGGTAACAACTCACTGCAGCGCCAAGCCGCAGCAAGTCTCCCTCTTTACATCCTCCAAAAAAGATTCCATTTCCCTTAAATGTTTCCTTGAGACATCCGTCCAGCCCATTCGGGGCGATCTACTTTTCGTATGACCCTAAACGGTTGCCCAACAAGGACAATTTTGGGCAATCTGTCATCCTTCATCGGCATCCATGTCAACCTTTCTCTAGTTATAGCCCTAGAAAGAGGGGTTGACCCAAATTTTCTTACAGCTTACTGTTTGAGATACGGTTAATCAGTCGGGTACCCAAAACAATCCGTAGATAATTTCTCTGAAAAATAACTAGCGAATTCACCTCAATTTTTTCGGAGAGCCTAAGTTTCAGAACCATACTTAACCACTGTCGTCACTGTAGCTTCCAATATTCTAATTTTGGTGCGCAGGCTTATCTTCCTTTTCTTACAAACTTTTTTCAACTGTTAAAAAACGCCCTGGGCCTTAGCTGTTCTACTTTTAACATCTTCACTGCACCCTCCCTCTTCCCCTTCACTTATTCATAGTCTTGGCGACTTAGTTTTCTTAACATTGATTTCAAACCTATTCTTGTACCCTGAACTCGCAAAACCTCTAAAAATTCATTCATTTTGCTAACACTTTCATTTACGATGCTTAAATCATCAGCATAATCTAAGTATATGTGAGTTTTACTTCCTCAATTGATGTAATCCAAAATGCATTCAGTGAACCTTTTAACTAAGCAAACTTTATGACCAAATTTGCTTTCTATTACATTATTTGGTTCTAAATACATTTAAAAGCGTTTTTTCTTTCTTTTTTTAACTGTATTTCAAAACATTTCCTCGTCAACAAGAATAATTGGGAAGTAAAGTTTTTGGTATAAAATATTTTCTTTATCGTATCATGGATAGCATAAGTCTTTTCTGGAAAACTACTGGTTCTTGCTAACAACAAAACAAACACCCAAAAGTTTTTGAAACGAAAACCCAGGAGACAAAAACCCGAAAAGCGAAGGCGGAAAAATTGAAGTATATTTATCAGTTTTTCCGCGCTCCTGTCAAATTGATATTTATAACATAACACCTTTTGAGTGGCCGTAATCAATTTGATATACTTAGAAGCATTTAATCCGCAATTATCCAGAACACCCTATCCAAGTGGGCTACAATAATGCGGAAAATGTGAAAATTATGTTTGGATACATCAGGCTTCAATTATGGCTTCATGTGTGGAAAAAGTGACGAGGATCTGCTTCACTTAATGGGCTTTTGTCCAAAATTACGGGATTTATGGAAAGAATCATTTTTAGTAATATGGGGCCAAGGGAGTGTTAATTTCAATAATGGCATCAAAAATTATCAGACAAAAAAAGCAAATTTTATTAAATGAGGAACGACACACAGAGAAAGATTTTAGTAAGAAAAGCGACGGGGGTGAAAGCAGGAAATGATGTTGAATGTATGTGATTTCTTTTGTAGCTTTAAAGGAGGGGTCTCCAAGCTAAGGTCCGCGGGCTAGATGTGGCCCGCGAGGCCCTCTCATCCGGCCCCTGGAGACCCTTTAATTGCCAGAGAAAGACGGCGTTATATCATTTCAATGATTTTACAGTCAATAAATTGATATAGCACCATCTAATCGAAATCTTCTCCATATAGCATGTATAGCACAGCTAATGGAGAGGATATATTCAATGAACAGAAAAAACCATTCGTTGATTATAAGTTGGACTAAACTTCTCTTGGTTGACTATTGATAGAGGAAAGAACATGAGAGGCATAAAGAAAGGCTTAGTTGGACAAGTGAAGCAGATGAGAAACAAAGTCCACAACCAATGTTCCTGCACTGTGTTCACTAGCAAGCTTTGTGCGCTAAACATTAGGAGTTTACTAAATCCTGTGGTGAAGAGGATGAGTTTAATAAGGATATATGGACTCAACCATAGACAATTCAGACATGTTGAAAGATGCAGACACACAGAATTTAAGCTAAATTCACCTACATCAATTCATGATAATTTACTACAGTCAAATAAAGTAAATTTCCTTTCTCTCACTACCAATGACCTTTGTTTACCTGATATTGCACTTTCACAAAAAATCGGCACTTATCTATTATAGCTACAGCACTCAAGTTCTTCATGTAAGTAGAACTGGTTTTTCTGACCACGTATGAAATTCATTTAGTTTGCGATCTGTATTGATAGAGAATAGTGCCTGACCATGGATGTTAAAATGAAAATTTGGTTAGGATAGGTCAGTTTAGGTTAGTTTTGTTAATAAAATATTATATTTTCCTCATATTTTGATATATTTCATTAGGATTGAGCGTCACGGAAACTGGTTCTACTTATATGAAGAGCTTGAGTGTTGTAGCTATAACAGATAAGTACCAAAAAATCAAGTCAATGGCCCGAAAATTAGGAAGTCAAAGAGATTTACATCTATAACCGTTGTTTTCGTTTACCTACTCTAGACGGCCATTGCGTATGTGACTGAAATATTGAGATATATTTTTTTCTGTGTTATACTGTTAAATGAAAGGATTTTCCCTGTTGAACTGTTGTTTATACGTCATGGGAAGGCAGTGTGGTCTTCGAAAATACCAACGTAATATATTATTAAATAATGTTAGATATAATATTATAAGTGTAATAGTATGAAACATATAATTAAAAAACAACATTAATGTTTTGATTCGACTTGGACCTCTAGTCAGCCCCCTAACTGCTTTTTGGGGCAAATATCTACCAAATCATATTATTGACTTACGCATAAAGTGAATATACCACTCGATGCCTTTTTTTTATGCTGATTACGAATATAATAATCATTTCTATCGGAAATGAATTTCAGCCCTCCCCCTATATATGCCAATTCAGGGTATATATTTCTACATTAGGGGGGGGGCAAATTTTGTTTCTGATATAAATGGGAAGTAAGTTTAAACTTTATCGAATGACAAACTTTTAAAGTTTAAACTAAGTTTAAACTTTTTCGAATGACAAACTGAATGAAAACAAAAAATGTTTTTCTTCAAGAGTATCGCAGTTTTTGTTGCCAAACTTGGAAAACTTAACAAGAAATAGAACTAATTGATAGCTACAATAAAGAGAGAAAATTTACACAGAATAGCTTTTGGTAAATAAGAGAGGATGATAAAACGCTACAAAACAGCGATGGAGGGTTTTAACCACGAGGTATATTATTATTATGACCTTTTTTTTTCTCAACTTCCCAGTCGTAAAGCTTGCATATCTTAGAAGAAGGGTTATTTTTATAGTGAATAAGCATGCTCTTTTTGTCATAACCCAGACGGTGTCAGTTTTGTCAGCGTATATTATGAACTATTTAGAGTTCTTAAGTTTAACAAGGACAGTGAATGTAGAATATATTTGTTAAATGGGAACTTACACAACCATATATGTAAATCTAAAAAAAAATAGGAAAATTAGGGATCGAATTTTCAATGAAAAAGGCCCCCTGAAGCGTTTATGCAGTTTTGGTAAAGGTGCCTAATTTAAAAAAAGAAAAGAATGGTAGATGACAAATGAGCAAAACATAAGCTAAAACGAGAGGCATCAAACACCTTAAAAAGGTTTAGCTACCCTTTGAAGGTGCAGCTGTCTTGGGAATTAACAAATTGTTAATGTTTGAATTTTTACGGACGAAAAGCGTTGTCACATCACGAATTAGTTTTGCTATTTGACTGTTTAACGTGGCAACACTGACAAAATGTTATACTGCCTTAAAATCTTTACAATTTTGAAACAACCAAAAGCAAAATCTTAGAAAACTACAGCTTTAAGATATGAATTAAACAAAAAAACAAGTTTTTTTTAACTAAAAGTAAGGAGCGGCATTAATACTTAAAACGAACAGAAATTATTCCGTATATGAAAGGGACTGCCCCCTCCAAAACGCCTCGCTCTTTACGCTGCTAAAGTTTTTTTTCTAAATAGAGTTGTGAGAAAGAGTCAAACTTTAGCGTAAAGAGCGAGGCGCTGAGGAGGGGACAGCCCCTTTCATACAGGCCTATGGAATAATTTCTGCTCGTTATAAGTTTTAATGTCGCTCCTTACTTTCAGTTAAAAAAAACTTGTTTTTTTTATTTAATTTCTGAACCTTTTTTAGTTAATGCAGGTTTTGAATTTGGCTCACCGTACATGAATAATTAAAACGAAAATTGCATATTAATTTTACTTTTTTAACAAGTAATAACCTTATAATAACCTAAGTTTGATTTTTGTTCAAGTTATTTAAGAATGACTCCTGAATCACAAAGGCTATTTAATTAGAATAATAACCTCTTTTAAAAGTGGAAAAAACTTTAGCGTAAGAGCGAGCGATTGAGGAGAGGCAACCCCCTTAAGTAATATTTTCTGTTCGTTTCAAGTTTTAATGTTGCTCCTTACTTTCAGTTGAAAAAACTTGTTTTTTTAATTTTATTTTTGATTGTTTTTTAAATGATGCTTGTAAATCCAGGACCCCTTCATGGAAATTCTCTTCCCCCCAAAAAAATTCCTTCAGGGTAAGATCCTCTAACGTAACCCCCTAATCCCCCCACCAGAAAAATTCCTTCCCTAAAAACGTCTGTATACTTACCAATAACCAATACTATACTATTATTATTATTTATTTATTACCCGTCAAAAAAAGCCCAAAGGCTCTTTGGCCTGTAAATCTGGGGAAGTTTTTACGAAAACTAGCGTATGTTCTTACCCCTGGCTCAAATTCAATTACAACAAAGCTAATTACAACGGAAAAATTCTTAATTTAACGAACGGGCTTTTTTAATATGCAGTTGTATCAGGTAATATTAGCGTCAAGCACAAATTTTTCTTCAAAACTGGCAATTTACCATAGAACGTATTCAAGGTGCAATTCATGGTTTGAGTTGTTACCTTTACGTCAAGATAGTATATAACAACAAACCCAACGCGACCCATGTGTGGGGAAACGGAGGGGGATCACTTTCTTCCAAGAAGTCAAGCATTTTGCGATCTCCAAATATCTAATAAATTTCTTCATGCAATCAGCTACTTTTCGTGTTTTTTTTTTTTTTCTTCAAATTTTCACCCTCCTCCAAATGTTTAGCTCCCACCCCTTTGAAAGATAGTCCTGCGTACACAAAGAAACTCAGTCCTTTCAATACTCATCATAACTAAAGCAGCTAGGATTGCAGTCTCGTCTGCACCGGTCTGCACTTGCACTAGGGACGGATCAATATTTTTGTCTGCCATCCTATGATTTGGAACAGAAAAAAACAATAATAATAAATAATTAGGTATCATTAATGGTTTTGGAAATAAGAATTAATTCTGGTTAAGGGAAAAAATATCCTCTTTTTTCTCGTAAGGAGATCCTCTTTTTTCTCGTACGGAGAAGATACAGTTGATCAGCGGATACTGCAAAAATAGAATTTTGGACCGCTGGGTACTGTGCAGCTTCACACATATAACGACAGTGAAAACTTCGAGATTGGTCCAAAGGATCCCTCGTGAGAAATTGAAGATAACGGTCTAAATATTCGATTTTTCCAATTTCGACCCATTCTTCCCCCTTGAGACAAAAATAAATGCAGTTTAGGTCGCTCCCATAGCAGGCACATTTTTATTCAGGATATGGGACGATATATGTATTTTTAGTGTTTGAAGCCTGTACTGAAGTATTTGGAACTAGTGCAACTAAAGCTGACAAGAGTAAAACTTCCAACTGCACAAAGTAATGAAGTTGCAATGCAAAAAAATCGTTCCCTTGACGGAACTTTGATTCTACATTATAGTTTATTTTTAAATTTGTTTTTGTCTTCTAATTTTTTACATCAATATTCTTCTGAGGCAACTTCAAGACCTTGAAACTTCAGTTACCAAGGCTAATGACAGCTTTAACGGAGTACGTACGTCTACTTCTGAGGAATATTGACTTATTCACGTATTTATTCTAATAACAGTTAGTCAGTTTTTTTTTTTTTTTTTTTTGAGTAAACTGTTTTTTTTTTGTCCCAGTTTTTATGAATGCAAAGATATTATAAATATACAAGACCAAATTTGTCATAAGGGTATATGCTCCCTGTGCAAGTTTATGGTATGTTATTTCTCTGCGGTCATACAATTTGAATGTCTGAATGTAAGACGACAATTTTGCTAGCATTCGACAGATGAGGTTCAGCTTTATTTATCTAGCGATTTAGATTTTCAAAATTACTCTGGAATTTTTCACATTGTAAAATCCGTTGAAATAAAAATTAAAAAAAAAATCCAATATGCTAAGCAAGTGTAGATCATTATCCAAGAAATAGTCTAAGCAATATCACGATTCCACTCGGTGAATGGATAGACCTGAAACTAATGAATCCAATTATACGAGTATTCTGTACATTTGTTCCAAGTTATAGCCGTAGGCTTGTCGGAAAACCCCGTGTTTCCCAAGGAACATCAATCTCAAACGCCCGTTTTCATGAGTGCTTAGTAAGAAACCAAGTCCAAGTAGTAAGAGCTAATGCTGCTGTGTGAACCAAAGGGAATGAAAACTTATACGAGCGGAAACTGGAGCTAGTATCGAAAAGAAAAAACTCCAACACCATCTAAAGTTTGACGATTTTATTCCTTCGTATACCCTAAGCTGTGACATGCCTGTCTTCAGATATTTTAAAATGTAGGCGAGGGTAAAGGAAACAGAATCATGTCACAATTAGGCCTGTAACTTCAAGTAAACTAGCCTACTTAACTTGCCAAGATATTATTCCCCTTCGTCACCTTTGCGGGAGATTATTTCTATGGCTGACAGGCAAAAGTTACGTAAAAAGTACTACGATAATACAAAGTTTTTGTATATATATATATATATATATATATATATATATATATATATATATATATATATATATATATATATATATATATATATATGTATATATATATATATATATATATATATTATATATATATATATATATATATATATATATATATATATATATATATATATATATATGAATATATATATATATATATATATATATATATATATATACATATATATATATATATATATATATATATATATATATATATATATATATATATATATATGTATATATATATATATATATATATATATATATTATATATATATATATATATATATATATATATATATATATATATATGAATATATATATATATATATATATATATATATATATATATATATATATATATTATATATATATATATATATATATTATATATATATATATATATATATATATACATACGTACATACATACATACATACATACATACATACATACATATATATATATATATATATATATATATATATATATATATATATATATATATATATATATATATATATATATATATATATATATATATATATATATGTATATATATATATATATATATATATATATATATATATATATATATATATAAAACTTGATACCATTTGCAAAAAAAAAATCTGTTTACTTTCTTGGATAGCTTGGATACACTTACGCTATTTTGATTTGGTTAAATTTCAAGAGCAGAAGTACCCCCGAAAGTTTGAACATAATACACTCAGTCGTTCTTGGGATACTGCAGAGATGCCTTATTGGGAATTAGCATTATAACATTGCACTTTGATTTAATCTTAAGGCAACATTTAGTTTTTAAACATAATGGGTAAATGGGAGGGTGGGCGTGGGAGGGTGGGAGTGAAAGGGGGATTAGTTGCCCTCCAATCACTTTCGACTATTAAAAAGGGCATCAGTCCTTTCTATTTTCAATCGAATGAGCCCCTTTCGAAGTTCCCACGACAACTCCTTTGATACGAAGTGCCCCGGTCTAAACAACAACAACAAAAAATATCAATAATCACTTTCGACTATTAAAAAGGGCACTAGCCCTTTGAATTTCAAATCGAATGAGCCCTTTTTTGAAGTTTCTACGACAACGCCTTCTATAAAAACCTTATATGCCCCCAGGGCATAACTTAAAACCCTTGCCCTGAGGGCTGTGGGGGAGTATCCTCCTAAAAAACATATTTTCTATCTGGAAATGAACTACGCTGAACAAAATGGCTATCTCAAAATTTTCATTGGATGGGTTTGGAGGAATGATGGGCGTGGGGGGGGGGGCTAGTTGCCCTCAATCACTTTCGACTATTAAAAAGGGCACTAGCCCTTTGAATTTCCAATCGAATGAGCCTTTTTTGAAGTTTCTACGACAACGCCTTGTATAAAAACCCTATATGCCCCCAGGGCATAACTTAAAACCCTTACCCAGAGGGCTGTGGGGGAGTATCCTCCTCAAAAACAAATTTTCTATCTGGAAATCAACTACGCTAAACAAAATGGCTATCTCAAAATTTTGATTGGATGTGTTTGGGGGAATGATGGGCAAGGGGGGGGGCTAGTTGCCCTCCAATCACTTTCGACAATTAAAAAGGGCACTAGCCCTTTTAAATTTCTAATCGAATGAGCCTGTTTTGAAGTTTCTACGACAACGCCTTCTATAAGAACCTTATATAACCCCAGGGCATAACTTAAAACCCTTGCCCTGAGGGTTGTGGGGGAGTGTCCTCCTCAAAAACATATTTTCTATCTGGAAATCAACTAGCCTACGCTGAACAAAATGGCTATCTCAAAATTTTGATTGGATGTGTTTGGGGGAATGATGGGCAAGGGGGGGGGCTAGTTGCCCTCCAATCACTTTCGACAATTAAAAAGGGCAATATCCCTTTGAATTTCCAATCGAATGAGCCTGTTTTGAAGTTAATACGACAACGCCTTCTATAAAAACCTTATAGGCCACCAGGGCATAACATAAAACTCTTGCCCTGAGGGTTGTGGGGGAGTGTCCTCCTCAAAAACGTATTTTTATCTGGAAATCAGCAACGCTGAACAAAATGGCTATCTCAAAATTTTGATTGGATGTGTTTGAGGGAATGATGGACGTGGGGGGGGGAGGCTAATTGCCTTTCATTAAAAACTTTATATGCCCCCAGGGCATAACTTACAACTCTTACCCTGAGCGCTGTGGGAGGAGGGGTTGTCATCCTTAAAGACCTAATTTCCAAAACTTTCAACTACGTTGAATAAATTGGCTATCTAAAAATTTGATTGGATGTGTTTGGCGAAAGGTGGACGTCAGAGGGGGGTTAGTTGCCTTCAAATCACTTTCGACTATTAAAAAGGGTACTAGCCCTTTGAATTTCAAATCGAATGAGCCCTTTTTCCTGCTTCTACGACAAAGAAATCAACAAAAAACCTTATATGCCCCCAGGGCATAACTTATAATCCTTGCCCTGGGGGTTGTGGGGAATGTCCTCCTCAAAAATATATTTTCTCTCAGGAAATCAACTACGCTGAACAAAATGCCTATCTCAAAATTTTATTGGATGTGTTTGGGGAATGATGGGCGTGGAGGGGCTAGTTGCCCTCCAACACTTTCGACTATCGAAAAGGGCACTAGCCCTTTGAATTTCCAATCGAATGAGCTTTTTCTGAAGTTTCTACGACAACGCCTTCTTTAAAAACCTTATATGCCCCCAGGGCATAACTTAAAAACCCTTGCCCTGAAGGCTGTGATGGAATGTCCTCCTCAAAAACATATTTTCTATCTAGAAATCAAATACGCTGAACAAAATTTCTATCTTAAAATTTTGATTGGATGTGTTTGGGGCAATAATGGGCGTGGGGGGCTAGTTGCCCTCCAATCACTTTCTACTATTGAAAAGGGCACTAGCCCTTTGAATTTCCAATCGAATGAGCCTGTTTTGAAGTTTCTACGGCAACGCCTTATATAAAAACCTTATATGCCCCCAGGGCATAACTTTAAAAACGTTGCCCTGAGGGTTGTGGGGGAGTGTCATTCTCAAAAACATATTTTCTATCTAGAAATCAAATACGCTGAACAAAATTTCTATCTTAAAATTTTGATTGGATGTGTTTGGGGGAATGATGGGCGTGGGGGGAGGGGGGCTAGTTGCCCTCCAATCACTTTCGACTATTAAAAAGGGTACTGGCCCTTCGAATTTCCAATCGAATGAGCCTGTTTTGAAGTTTCTACGACAACGCCTTCTGTAAAAACCTTATATGCCCCCAGGACATAACTTAAAACCCTTGCCCTGAGGGTTGTGGGGGAGTGTCCTCCTCAAAAAAAAAATTTCTATCTGGAAATCAACTACGCTGAACAAAATGACTATTTCGAAATTTTGATTGGATGTTTTTGGGGTAATGATGGGCGTCAGGGGGGGGGAGGCTAGTTGCCCTCCAATCACTTTCGACTATTAAAAAGGGCCCTAGAAAAAAATA